>JAVTVY010022193.1:0-89720 GCA_036873755.1 Hanleya hanleyi
ATTTTTGGTGAGTGGATACCCTATGGGGAGACGATGTGTCGCGTACCAAAATGAAGGTCAAGGTCAGAGGTCAAAGGTCACTGGCCTAAATGAAAGTACTCAAAGTATTGATGTCTGGATCGCCAATAATGGATTTAAAGTTTCAAAACGTTTCAGCTGGCATGTTTCAGTCGATAGCAGATGTATGGATAAATGTGGAGATTTTCTCCAATTTGTGGACGAGTCTGTTTGGGAAATCACAACTGGAACACAGTTTAATCTTCAAGGAAGTGAATTTGTGAAGGCGGTTCATTTAGAAATATGCTAGGTCTTCATGGTAGCAAGAAACTATCTACAGTAATATGGTTAAAAGTGGATCGTCTACGTCAATGTCTTCTACCAGTTTTTGCGAGCAGATTTTCATAATTCATGCAATTTTATTGTGACAAAGCGACAAATATGCGAGGAGACTGGATAGTTTTATTAATGTGTTTTTATTTGTGTAGCACAGATATTTGCAAGAGCTGCATGAGTCCCCATTACTTATATATGCCTGCATGGTGTTTATAGTAAATTTGTTTGTTGACAACGTGCGAAAATTCCTGTTGTTGTTGCTGTACGATCATTGCGTATATAATTTAGTTTGAAAAAGTTTGAACACCACCAACAACAAAACTTTTCGAAAGCGGTACCTGACAAATTCTGTTGTTTCCACTTTCGAAAAGTTTTGCTGTTGTTCAAACTTTTTGAAAGTAAATTATATTCGGAGAGCAGAGTACATAATACATAAATTTGCAGTGGACAGGATCCGGTCAAGTTCACAAGACGAGAAAAATGTAAATACTATTGTTGTTGCTTCGACACATATCTCCTCTGGAAATATATTCCATGCAGTATGCGTACACATTAAAATAGTAACGAACGCCGCCTTCACGGGAAAGAACGTACGAGTGTTGAAAACTGGTGTCTTCATAATCCCAGAACCTGAACCTGTCAAGTGCGACAGTCGGACCAAGGAACAAGATTTGCAACGTATGATCGTACAGCAACATTAACAGGGATTTTCGCACAAATTGTCTCTCCAACGCTATCGTTGTCAACAAACAAATTACGAACTATAAACACCAGACATATATATTATAAATAATCTGACTTACCGCAAACTCAGACAGATGCAAAAAGCGCACAGCCTGCAAACACGAGGTGGGCAGCTTACCATATTACCAGGTCATCAATTTACATTTACAACAGTCTACGGTGACAGCACAGTGCTGGCATGAGTTATCGCCTGGTGGGCGCTGAGAACCGGGTTTGAGCCGATTGCCCGGAACCAAAGAACAAAAAAATAGTCCACGGATTTAAGCAATCCCTGGGCGAAGAAATGAATATGAAATACACTCAAATTCAGATTTCGTTTTATTTCTAGTTCACATGAAACGATTACGACTGTTTTTTTCTTCATTTTCTGGTTAATACCCTGATATAAGACTCAACACAGTGAAAATCACTGGCGGAGTGATACAGGTTAACCCAGGGTCACCGCATTATAGTGCACGTACACATTTGCATAAATTTCGTGAGTGGCAGCATAGTCTGGTCGACACCGCTACGCGGTGGCGATCCAGACAAAAACAGGAAATCACTGAAGTGTTCGTGTCCGGTTTATATCTGTGAACGTTTTCTATCCACAGTTGCAATTTTTTTGTGAGTGGAAAAATACCCTAGGTGGAGACGATGTGTCGCGTACCAAAATTCAGGTCGTGGTCGGAGGTCAAAGGTCATTGTTGCCTAAAATCAGGAAATCATTGATCGTTGACAGTTTTCTATCTACAGTTCAAATTTGTTGTGATTGGATGCCCTAGGGGGGAACGATATGTTGCATACCAAATGTAGGTCGAGGTCAGAGGTCAAAGGTCAGTGTGATCGAAAAATCAGGAAATCATTAAAAATTTCAAATTTTTTGTGAGTGGATTCAATAGGGGGAAATGAAGTGTCGCACACCAAAATATAGGTCAAGGTCAAAGGTCACTGTGTCCCCAAAATCAGGAAATTATTAAAAATAACATTTTTTTATATCAGTAGATACATTAGGGGGACACGATGTGTCACAAATTAAAATGTAGGTCAAGGTCAAAGGTCAAGGTCACTGTGACCCCAAAATTGTGAAATTGTTAAAAATCATAAAATCGTGATTTTTTTAGTCCGTTGAGAAATTAAGGGGAGTCGTTTTGTCATGTACCAAAATTTAGATCCAGGTCAATAGTCAAGGTCACTGTGACCCCAGAATCAAGGTCAAAGGTCAGTGTGACCTAAAAATCAGGAAATCATCAAAAGATTACTATTTTTTTGTGAGTGGATTCAATAGGGGAAATGAAGTGTCGCACACCAAAAATTAGGTCAAGGTCAAAGGTCAAGGTCAATAGTCAAGGTCACTAGGACTGCGGAATCAAGAAATCTTTAAAAATTATTTTTTTGTGCCAGTAAATACATTAGGGGGACATGATGTGTCATGTACCAAAATGTAGGTCAAGGCCGAGCATCCGGTTACTGTGACCCCCAAAATCATGAAATTCATAAAAATCATGTTTTTTGGTGTCTACTGATACATTGACGGAAGACGATGTGTCGTGTACCAAAATTTAGGTCAAGGTCAAAGGTCAAGGTCACTGTGACCCCAAAATCAGGAAATCATTCAAAGTAACTTTTTTTCTGCCAGTTTATACATTAGAGGGACATGATGTGTTGCATATCAAAATGTGGGTCCAAGGTCAAGGTCACTGTGACCCCAAAATCAAGAAATCATTAAAAGTCACATTTTCATATGCCTGTCAAAGACGAGGTCGTGTAATGCGATGTTGGGATCTGTCTATTCATCCAATAACATTTGTTGTCCATGCAATATGTCTAGTTTCAAGGTATGAATTGCTACCAAATTTGGAGTATACCTTACTCGCATGGCAAAGAGGAGCCATACATTTTGAGATCAATTTGTCAAAGGTCAAGGTCACAGTCTTCCCAAAACTGAATCAGTTTTAGCTGACTATATGTGTTAGGTTGGAATATTCAGAGTTCTCTCCCCTACATGTATATGGCAGTTATCCTGTGGAGTTTTCTCCCGTGTTTGAAACAGCTGCATTTAGTTAAACTGTTGTGAAATAAAAACCATAAATTTACTAATTTATGAGTTTCATACCTGTTTATTAACTCAAGAACAAAGGTTTACTTCATCACTTTCTTCTTCTTTCATAAAAAATTATCTCGACTGAAAGGAAACTACTATTTTCTTGTGATTGACTATTGTCGATTTCAGTGAGCTCTCGGCTCTTGCTTCAAGGTCAACTAGTTAACAAGAGTTGAGCTCATTTTAGTTTATCATTCAATAGAAGATGTGATATATGTTACATTCTCAGGCACAAAATTGTAGACCTTTCTCTGGACTGCTAGTTATCAATTGCAATCAAGGCTATTAAACAACCTTGAAATTTGGACCAATGTAATTCCAGATATACGGGCGTATATTGAAGCCCCTTGGGCTCTTGTTTTAGAGTGGAATTATACATGAGGGGTTTCACTATCTAGACATCTGGGCAACATATTTACATTTATTTATTGGATGATGAATATATTGTGTCAAGTTTTAACAATATTTATCTTACTGGTCCTTTTGGTGATGTATTAAGACCAAATCTGTCAATACATAAGGACATCAACTGTTGAAGTTATCCATACTGAACAATAACAAGTATAGCATCATGCATTCCAAAGCTTCTAATCCCTCTGGTTTACTGTATCGCAGGATATACACAGCTCTACAAGTACATTGTATGCAACATTGGAGGTATACATGTATCTGTAAGATGAACAGATTCTATGAGATAAACAATCTACTTCATACAGGCACCTCACAGAACATGGCTATTCACCATGCATGATGTGAGTGAATAGAATTTAACATCGCTTTCAACAATATTTCGGCTATATCGCGACAAACAAACTAAGTACCACCCAGCCAAGTTGCGTTCCTGCTACTTCAAAGAAGAAATCTTTGAAGCAACATGGAACCATCCACCCTCCATCCACCCTATAAACACTAATGTATTGTAGAACATGACTATTCACAATGCATGGTATGTCATAGAACATGGCTATTCACCATGCATGATGTGTCATAGTGAGTGAGTGAATAGAATTTAACGTCGCTTTCAACAATATGTCAGCTATATCACGACGAAACTAAGCACCACCCACCCCCCATACAAGGTATGTCATAGAACATGGCTATTCACCACACATGATATATAACATGGCTATTCACCATACATGATATATAACACGGCTATTCACCATACATGGTATGTCACAGAACACGGCTATTCACCATACATGGTATGTCACAGAACACGGCTATTCACCATACATGGTATGTCACAGAACACGGCTATTCACCATACATGGTATGTCACAGAACATGGCTATTCCTCATGCACGGTCACTACACAGACAATATCAACACATCTTTAATAGGAGTTCTCAGTATAAATGAAATTACATGTTTACACTATATTATTGTTTAGATAATTTGTGATCTAAATCTACAGAAATTTCCAAGCTGATCAAAATATTTGAAATGCTGAAATGTCTACTTTCTAGTATACCCATATCGGAGGTGACAATGGGGTGAGTTGGGTGGTGATGAGGATAATGACAGATGACAGAAAGGGGTGGGTTTGGGTGGAGATCAAGATAGGGTGGGGACTATTAGGGGTAGGGAACAAGGAGTGGAGGATATAATAGGATGGGAGATGAAGGGAGAGGTAAGGATTAGGAGAATGTGGAGAACAAATGGGTCATGGAGGAGGGTAGGGGATGGGAAAGTGGGGATGAGGGGGTAGACATGAGTATCAACGGGGGGGGGGGGAGGGAATTTCAAAAGATAGTGTACATGCCCATTGGGTAATTCGTTCTTTGAAATTTCTCTGAAAACATTGGCACCGAACATGAGAAACAGCATGTACATATGTATGCAATGATGAATGCTTTCTTATCAACATGTCCTGTACACCTGAGTACTTCTCCAAATTTTCATGGCAATCAGCAATGCTGTGGTAAATTTTGTAGCCTAAGCATTTTCTTGAATGAAATTCAAACTGATATTAAGTTAAGGTGTAGGACATCCATAACTTACTATAATGCTATTATTCCTCAGTGCAAATCTAGAATACAGGCTATATGCCATCACTGGACAGGTCAGCTGTTAACAGGGACAAATTACCATCAAGCAGACATGGACTATAGTTTATACATGTACATCGTATCACTTACCTTGTTAATTCTATTACACCTATCACTTAGCTCTGCACACAGGATCAGCTGATAAGTACATCCACTGTCAAGGTATCACACCCCAAACTGACTCCAAACAACGCAGGTACAATATCGCTACACGCGAGTGGAGTAAACACAGTCCTGGCTAGAACACGTGTAATCACACCTCATCCAAGGGTTAGCTAGGCTGTAAGTGTAAGTGTGTCTGAGGCCTCCTCTCCTCTACTGTTATTCACTGTCACTGTTGTATTGTATAGGCCCGAGCTGTTGCCGCCTTAAACTACACCCCAGGGGTCCAGACAAGTATATACATCCTGATATAGTAATCTTGACACCACAGATCCTTCAGCGTAAGAATCTATCGTAGAATTGTAACAATGGAGTCTGCACACACCTGGTTCACCAGTATAGTCTCTCTGCCGTTTTTTCGGGCAGGGACACAATAAGGTACAAACGGCCCAATGCTGGAGTGTGCTTGCTGCAACACACATCAACAACAAAGGATTCAAGGAGCCCTCTTTAATTCAAATCCATTTAGGGGCACATCAAGGAGCTGGTCAGTTGTCCTATTTTGCAGAGCTGTATCTGATTCTCTTATCTGCCCTTAACCCTTCAAGATGATGGCCTCCATGTGGCTACTTTCTGCTAATTCGCTAGGAAAATGGACAACAAAAACTAGATTTCTGCATCGCTGAGCTCAAGGCAGTCAAAGGTATTAAACTCTGGCTTTGAGGCTCTACAATAGAAAGGCCCCATTAACCAATACAATAGTCTGACAGAACTGGCCCCTTTAAGAGAGAGTTGATCGGAGTACAGACCGCTCAGCTAGTTCAAAGCCTATCTCTGGAACAATACGGATCAATCAATAGGCAGATTTAGTGGACAGGGGAAGTCAGTCTTCACCGAGCTGAATGCCTCGGGAAAAGGACTACAGAGCATTACAGCTCTGTGAAATAGCTTCTCAGTGGGACTATCTTCTCTTTAAATCTTGACCAGGCACAATCATTGAACAATTGAGGGATTTAAATGTTGAGTGAGCCAAGAGTTGCACAATTGTACTACCACAGATACACTCTATACAATACAACTGAAAAGTTAGCACTCCACTTGGACCAATTGACCATCCACTTCAACAATTCAATGTGTAAAGATTAACAAGTTCAATTAAATTGGATCAACTCTTAATAGGCTACTAATCACTCTGCAATTTGGCAGCTCAAGAGAATGAAGAAAAGCCAGCTAATGATGCCAAAATGAACTTAAAATGTATGGATACTTACAATTCATGATCTCCCCGGTGCATATATCAATTCACTTTGTCAACGAGAAAAGTTCTTCATTACTATCACCTGAAGACTCACAATCTATTATTAGCATTACTTTAGCACTGGGTGGTGTTCAAATGCGTAATCAGTCCCTAGCAGTCATGCAACATTGACTATTCTACTTCAGATATCCATCCACTTAAAAACTGCATACATGGAGGTGCCCACCAGAAAATTCACATGCAGTAGAACCAACTTCATCGCATACTGCTTAACTGAAAATTCTGTTTAATCAAAAGAGTTATAAAATGATCAATCCATCATTTGCTGCATACCTAGGTCTGGTTAAAGGAATATCGATAGTCTGGATAAACGTATGAAATATTTCTGGATTTAGGGTATATAATTAAGAAGTTCCACTGTACGTCACTGGACAGAAACTAATTTTTTTATTTCTTTTATATATGTACATATGTGTTAGACTGATTGATGGGGACTTTCTAAAATATCTACAATATATCTCTGTAAATCTTCCCCATATTTCTGAACATTATGTACATTTATCTCAAAACAAGTAATATAGTATTCTGCCCAATTATAACAGGTGTCGGGATGTCGGGCTTTAGTCCTGTCCAATGATGTGGGCTGAATGATGTCAATATAATTTGCATATGTATTAGTCCTGTCCCATGATGTCACTCACTTTGTCCAATTTATGTATTAGTCCTGTCCCATGATGTCACTCACTTTGTCCAATTTATGTATTAGTCCTGTCCCATGATGTCACTCACTTTGTCCAATTTATGTATTAGTCCTGTCCCATGATGTCACTCACTTTGTCCAATTTATGTATTAGTCCTGTCCCATGATGTCACTCACTTTGTCCAATTTATGTATTAGTCCTGTCCCAAGATGCCACTCACTTTGTCCAATTTATGTATTAATCCTGTCCCATGATGTCACTCACTTTGTCCAATTTATGTATTAATCCTGTCTCATGATGTCACTCACTTTGTCCAATTTATGTATTAGTCCTGTCCCATGATGTCACTCACTTTGTCCAATTTATGTATTAGTCCTGTCCCATGATGTCACTCACTTTGTCCAATTTGACTGAATTTGATATCAGGATAATCACAGTAGTTTACATCTTGGTAGGCCTATACCTATACTGTCTCATTATGTTGAAAAAAGAAAGTTTATGTATATTTTCAACATAATTTGGTCTGTGAAATTGAGTTGCGGTAACGTCGCTTGTCGAAATGTCATAACCGCAACTTTGCTAATTTTAAGGTATCTCAAGTGACATTAAACACATACTGTAAATTTGACTAAGCTTCAGTTACATATTAAGGTATGATAATAACCGCTTCATCAATATTCCTGAATTAGCTACATGTACACATGTAGTCTATTACTACATTCCAATGTAAACATAACTATACCCTATAATCAATCTATTAACTCCCCCTAGCTTATCAGGAACAGTTAACCCTAGTTAATAGCCAGAACTATTGTCCAGGGCTGAAGATATATCCTGTACATAATACACCACCTCTATGGAGTTGTGATGGCAGCAGCTGATGTGTTGGTCTTTGAATTGATATCCTGCTGGGCCTTAATGGGGCGAGGTGATACCCTTTTACTACACATTCTAAACGCCTTTTCTTAATAATCCAACTTCAGGGGGCTAATTCTTTTATTTTGTCAAAACATTTACCAGGGAGTAGATTTCTCAGTGATCAATCCTCAGGTGATGTAACGGCATTTCTCTGCTTTGACACCTGCTGCGGTGGATATACATGTATACATCGCATTCTACTCAACAGTCTAGTAACTAATTCAGAGATTTCACCGAGATCCTCCACCAAATATAATCCCAGGTCATTAACTTCAGGACATTACATCTACATGCGTCCCACAATACATCAGGAGGTGAAATGAGCGATCACAGGTGATGGTATCAATCGAAGACGACCGTCACCTACATCGCATATCAATGGACAAGCTGTTTCCCTTACTATAGCCACCTTTATTGATCCTATATCCTCTTTAGTGAGGTTTATCTGAACTAACACCATTATCCTTCATGTGATCTCTTATTTATACATGTACATAAAAACATCAGCTCTGAAACGGGATATTTCTCAAAATGTTTATATACATATTTTGACGTTATTACAACGCTTCACGATGACAATGGATGAAATTTTTTCAAGGACTAAGATGTAAGACATATCAGTCCAACGAGAAAAATGTTTTTTTTTGAAGCACAAGTACACACCTGATCAACCTAACAATCAAGTTTCTTCCTAATTCAGACACGGGTAATAGATGCAGATTCATGCTTTTTCGCGAATGAACATTGCAATCAGAGAATTTTTTTCTTTATTTTTGCGAGAATTCCAGACTAGATTTCCTTTGCCTATGTAATCTCTGCTAGACAGACTGGCTTTTAAAAGGTATCATCTTCCTTCTAATTATCTTCAAAGAAACCGTATTAGGGAGGGAAAAAATATTATCCGGATGGACATCAAACGATTCACCTGCACGCGCATTACCATAGCACGTTATCAGGCTGATTGTTAGGGCAATGCATGCCGAGGACGTGAATACGAACGCACGTTTGCCTTCGGGCGCTCACATTCATAATGCTCCAGTGAAGTTATATTCCTTTTGAAACATCCCAATTAAATGTGCTGATCATATGGACATTAACAGATGGGGCAGTGTCCAACAGTGACATCAGTCTACATGTGAGTGTACAACAACACTGCTATGATCCCCAACTATCCACCGGCATATACTCATTACCATCATGAACCACCATATAGATCCCTAAATCGTCAACCTATTGTTGATCGACCAAAAGAATCTCTTGTGACCTGGCTATATTAGTTGACATCAGACTCTGCCGATATTCCTTTCCTATACTTATATATCCTTCACTTTTGATGAGCTCGGTCGGGTTGACGGCCATTATATCTCCTCGCAATAGGAAGAAGTTTGCTACAAAAGGCCACAGAGTTTTGTATCCACTTCAGCTGACAAGCTAACTAGCACATCAAGTTGTTTATGCCTGAAAGCTCAGAGCTCTTACGACTCCGACTACACTGTATACCCAATTGATTTTTCCGTTCGCCCTTTTATGGCTATGCTGAATTGCTGCATCGGGACCAATACAGGTTAAACAATTGCCTTGGAGGGACGTTTAGCAAAATGAGTAAGAAAGCATTTCGCGATAAAAAGACATCCCCAGGTGAATTTCTAAGAAAGAGGGCTCAAAGGTAGCCAGGAAAATGATGATGTAAATGAGAACTGAAATAAGCAGTTATACGGCCATCAAGACTGCAACCCTCCAAGGTTCTCCACATACATTTATATTTCTATCAAAACATGCGTCATCAGGGAATTGTGATTCTATCAGCGAGATCATGGGGAAATCAGAAGTAAAATGGTATTTTATGTAATATATAGAGTTTTACCAGGAATACACCAAATCCTGTTTACATATACCAGTCCTGGGTTACATGGAGTTTTCTTACAAAATTACTACATGTATCACCTATTTCATTTGATATCATTTAGCGGCTTCTGAGTCATAGCAAAAATCACAATGAAAAACACATATATACAAACCATTATATAAGGTAGATCAAATGAAAGCTTGATTCAAACTCTCCAATCTCGGATATGGTAAAGACATCTGTCATTAAATATCACCTTGTCATTCAACAGGAATCCTCCTCCAGTTACATGCAAGTAAGAGTAGATATCTGATAGTCAGGGTCTTACAGGGTTGAGTAAACTGGGGATGTGACTGAATCAGAGATGACAATTTAAACATTCACATACACCCTGGGGGTATGAACCTTTGTGTGTATGTTAATTTGAGGTTGAGAGGGTTTCAACTTTCGTGCAGATAAGATCTTCCACGCGTGGCCATAATAAAACTGTTGTTGTGCCACACTGGACAACACTGACAAGAGAAATGTCAGACATACAATGGTAGAGACATATGCTTCGCTTAATTAACCTTCAAATTTCATAAATTGTCTCAAAATAAATTTTAAATTAAAAAATGAAAATATATGATAAATTATGATATTATCATGAAGGTCAATTACTGTATGTAATCTTTCAAAATCTGTGGTTAAATTTGAAGGTTAGAATTTCCAGTTGCTGCATCAGTCTTAATTACAGCTTCAGGGAGGATTTATGTAGTTTACTCAAATTGCTGTTATACTTCTATAAGGATAAATTACATACAAATGGGTAAAAGGTTTAGTAAAAGAGTTTGGTGCAATATAAGTCATCAAAATGCTAACTTGGAGGGTGAGTAAGTGAAAAGGATTTAACCACCCCTGAGGATGGAATGGAGAAGGTGCATGGAGATGGATGGTAGATCACCAAGATTAGCATTAGGGGAATCCCTCTAATACATGTAATTCAACAAGAGGAAGTAAAATCTCCCACCATAAAATCTAGAGATGATCTAATTTATTGGAACAGATTAGACAAAATGGTTCAAAACCATGCATATAATCCATTATTTCTTAGAGGGTGATCAAATTTATTAGAACCACTGATTGAATTTTGTCCTTGAAGAAATTTTTCAGCAAAAATAAAATTAGGGTGACTGAATTGCATTATTGTGAGGGGTTACCATAAATAGACCACCATAATGGAGAGTAAATAGGTCACCAAACTGGATGTAAATGAACCACCAAGTTGGACAGTCAACAGGCCACCAAGGCAGACATTAAATATGCAACCAAGATGGATAGTCAAGAGATCTCCATTGTAGATAATAAATAGGTCACCATGTCAAACTGTGAAACGGATCACCACTATGAACTAGAGGTGGTGCTTTGACCCTTGAGTTACAGCTGCCTAGAAATGTGTGGTCTGTGTTTTTGATCATCTGTAATCAAAGATTACAGAAATACCCCCCGTTTCCCTAGCTGATAGGACTTCGTGAGATATCCACGAGAAAAATAAGCTCATCTGATGTGTCATGCTATGATAAAGGAACCTGTATAGGAAAAAGTTTTCGTTGGAGACATCATACCTCAAGGTACTGTATAGCGAATGTGGGAAGAATCAGGTGATTCGTTTTCGATTTATTTGTAAAATCCGAAATGGTGACAGGAAAATAGAAATTGCAATTAGGGGTATGGTAATTTCCCTAATAATTCACGATGCAGTGATGAAACTCGCAACTCCAAAAATTGGCTACTTTCGAATTATTTGTCGCGCTAATTTCAGAAAAACGCTTACGTTCGAATTATATGTTACGCTGATTTTCATGGAAGATCCAAAATGGCGGACCGCTTCACCAGGATCGTTGTGATCTTGATAACCGTGTATAATGTCTGATATCTCTATCATAGTTCATTTAAAAGACTCTGGGACCCAGGGCTCACGAAACCCAGTCGAAAACTCGCCAAAGACGACTAAAAAATGACAACTGGCGACTGAATTGTTCAGTTACTTGCCAATGTGTCGATTAAAAATAGAGTAAATCGCCAAAGTGGCGAGTGAATTTTTGTTACATGAAGTGTTTTGTCGCCAAAGTAATTTTGTGTTTAGTTTATCAGGCAGCCAAATCCGAGCAGGCCGAAAAATGTACAGGAAATAATGACAGAGAATAATGCCGACGAAAAACAGACATGGGTAAATCCTAGTCTATTTACAGACCGCAC
Source organism: Hanleya hanleyi (assembly GCA_036873755.1). Classification (NCBI taxonomy): domain Eukaryota; kingdom Metazoa; phylum Mollusca; class Polyplacophora; order Lepidopleurida; family Hanleyidae; genus Hanleya; species Hanleya hanleyi. Next base: position 12,275 of record JAVTVY010022193.1, read on the forward strand.
GTGATCTGATGTAATATCTGGGATACCTCACTTAATTATATTTTGACTGGGCATGTGAAACCATTTGCAGGCTGGCATGGACGAGTCTATTTTGCGTGACACAATAAGATCATGTGCTCGCCCCAGAAAAGGTAATTTGCGACCCGCTGACTGTTCTCAGCCAATGAAATCATCATAGTAAAACTTAACGTAAACAAATTTTATGAAACAAACTTGGCGGGAATTTGCCAGTTCAATATCAAGAGTTGAAACGGCTTGTGCCATTCCAGTGCAAAGAGGTGATACGCCTAAAAGCACGACATATGCGTTTTACCTTTAGTGTCGCTTCTAAAACAATTGTAGTCAAGTTACACCAGCTCAGTAATTTAGTTAAAAGTGGTTGGAACTTCGTTTCATCTGACCGACTTTTCATTCTGGCCATTTCGGATTTGCGTAATCGACACACCAATGATCGTTTCGCTCACGCAGACTGTCGAGACGAGGGTACTCTGCATATGTTTTTTTTTGTTTCTCTCTTTTCTTTTTTCAAACTAACAATGGATTATCATGTTGTTGGAAACAAGTCCGTCATTTTATTACATGGAAACATTGTTCTGGATTGGCGAGTGAATAAAACACCAACATCAATGTCTATTGACATCTCCCCGTAGCTCAAATGAAATACTCAACTGATCCCATGATGCAGTCAAAATGTATGGAGCACGTTATGCAGGTCTGAAGAGATGAAATAATGGCTCCCTCGACAAAGCAGTTGTGCACATACGGTAATTTCCCTATTAATTCGCGATGTAGTGATGAAACTCACCACTCCAAAAATTGGCTACTTTCGAATTATTTGTCGAGCGAATTCCAGAAAAACACGAGTGTTCGAATTAAATGTCGCGCCGATTTTCACGGAAGATCCAAAATGGCGGACCGCTTTGCCGTGGTCGTAGTGATCGTATTTATTACCGTGTATTAACTTTGATATCTCATCATAGTTTCCATAAAATGCAGTGTATGAGGTCAGAAAATCTCCTCTACCCTGATAAAGGCATCTAATTTTATTCGAGGAAGTCAACCATATTGATCGAGTGGCAAGTTCAGCAAGATCATGCAGATTTTTGAGCTGACGTCCGTAAATTCGCGTCCATAATAACATCGTAAACGTAGGCCAAAACATTGAACGTATTCCTTCCTTTTTGTTCAGTATTAGCTATGATCTATATTATGAAACCTAACAGACATGGAATTGAAAGAATATTCTGGATATAAAACTACACACATATTAGAGTATTCCATGTTCGAGTCGTTCGGTATGTCAACGTTGTTGTTGTGAACCCTGAAAATGAACCAACGGCAAATTTGTGTAGGCCTGAATCACAAAGTTTTAGACAGATAAGCGGACTGCCATAGACTTTTTGGTATTCACTGTGCATGATGTACACACACCATCCAGGACTTGAATAAATATCCCGGACCTATGCAACGAAATGAATGTAGAATTGACGGCGGATTGTACAAGAGAACCGAGTGTCAGTCGGCAATACAGGTTTTGATTTTTGTTTGTTTCAAGTGAGAATATCTATTATGGTTCCGGTACAGTTACAATTTAATAAAAGTATGGGTCGAAGTATGATATCGTTCTGAATATTAATTAGCTACTGGTAGGTTCTCATCTCAGAAACTTTACCTATTGCCGTTTAAGTGTTTCTCAAATTTGTTTAGAATTAGAGTAATGGAATGGCGATAGCGATGTTTTGATTCTTAGTGTAAAAATGCGGGGTGTAATTCCAAAGAATTTTTATTGCTGGAATTTCGGTGAGTTCGTGGGTATTCATAAGTATTTTTATTAACAATAAAATATTTAACTAAACTGGAAAGAGGTAAGTCTTTATGATAACTATATTTGAACAAAACAGAGCACATGCAGAGATGATTGTTGCTGGCGCTTCACATCGCAAAATCTGGTGGGGAAAACTGACGTTTGTCAACTGTGTGATTTCCTGTCTATGTTGCGTTAAAACGATAGGTGTATTTTGTTAAAACTTTTTCATTTTAAGTTTATCTAATTATGTAAATAAGCAGGTGTGTTTTGCCTTATGGCCAGTGTCACAACCCCAAGACTATCCCTGAGTTTCAGTTGGTCGACTCTGACGATGAAGACTTCCTTGGATTTTCTGCGGATGATATTCCCCCCGGAAATGAAGATCGAGTGAGACCAGTTTGTCCGCATCTGAATGTGCCGATTTGAAAACTTTTGTAATCGTAGTGCTCCTGTAATAAAATAAAATGCTGTATTCTCATATATGCATCCGTTTTACACTTTTGTATCAAATTGTCACCACTCACTTGAGCCTGTTGCCTGTCGTTCAGTTGTTCGTATTCCACATAAACTGCATGGTAGTTTCAATAATATCACATGATTGAAAGTTCCTGTTTCACACTATATGACTGCTGACTCAAAATCAAGTCATTCAACAATGTTTAATTCTTGAAAAGAAAAACTTTTACCTGCATCCGATCGTCTTTCTGGTCTGAGATTTGGCCCGATTTGTAGCTTTTCCATAATTTATAGATATACACTCAGTAAATATAACCTGATCCACTTCAGGAAATATACAGAAATCGACATTTCAATTAACCGGTAAATTAGATCATCTATGTTCAATATCATGATGATTTTGTCCGTGCAGTACTGAGAACCATATCGTGGATGGATTTATTCCAGTTTTCTAAAAAAAATTCTAAACACTACTAATATCCAAATTATAACCGCGGCATGCGATTGTTGACTCCAGGTCAGATCGACAGCCGGCTTCATCTGAAAATATATTAGCATAAAATGTATTCTATTTAATCACCAACGTATAAAAGTTAAAGGGGCCATGAATTAATGAGGGACGATGAATCACCGTAAAGACAAGAACAGAAAAGGAGCGCCATGAAAATTTCCTAAGAGCGTATCACGTCGACCATCGTTGTCGGTGATTTTTATGTTCGGTCAAACAGAATTCATTCGCACGCAGTTCTGCTTTCTCGGAAAATATTCACCGTGTTTTTCAAATAAAGCAATGCTGGTTCAAAAAAAGATATTTGATATACGAATGCTGGAAACTGAAGAATAATTCAATAGCGGGCCGTGTGCAGACACTCGACCACATGCAGGGGACTACCGTATATATTTTACCCGACTGCGGCGAAACGCGATCAAGTTAGGATAAAATTACAGGACTGCGGAGTTAATTGAATCAAGTTTTTTCCTTATAGACTAAGTAATAGTAATTCAGTCTGATTATATTGTACCATTTCCCTGTTGTTTCTCTGCGTTTACAAATAATAGCATACGACGATATACTATACGAGATTCTAGTAACATATTCACTTTACTTTCATCGGCACGAACTCCGTGGCGAAAACGGGAGTGTTCGAATTTATTGTTTCACGGGTATATTGAAAATGCTCCTGTTTTCGTTTTATTAGGATGGACAAAATCACGACGGGAAAAATCGGCCGTTTTCGAATTAAATTTGGAAGGTGAATTAATAGGGAAATTACCGTACTAACTATTACGCCGAAGCCCTGACAGGGACAAACAGAGGGAAACATTTATATCTTTGTCCTACCATATCATCTGTTTATTAAAGAAAACGAGACATCAGAAATATCATTCAAATTGCCGTTAAATTATTTTCTATTGATCAAGTGGGTGCCCCAAAATGGCCAGTTGACGGGCATTTTCGCCTCCGGCTAAATGAGAACCCGGTTAGTGACTTCCGATCATAGTTTTATGATATGGAGAATTCGCAATAACAAAAACTGAACTTTTGTATTTTATTTCTGTGTCAACGGGTATACAGAAATTATTCTTGGTAACAAATTATTCTTAGTAACATATTCACTTGACTTTCAGCGGCACGAACTCCGCAACGAAAACGGGAGTGTTCGAATTTATTGCTTCACGGGGATATTAAAAATGCTCCCGTTTTCGTTTTATTAGGATGGAGAAAATCACGACAGTGGAAAAATCGTCGGTTTTCGAATTAAATTTGGAAGGTGAATTATTAGGGAAATTACCGTAAATTACCATGAACAACCTTCTGGGCATTATTATAAGAACTCAATTTGAATGGATTTGTCCTTTACCACACAATAATGCTGTATACCAAATTAGAAGTGTCTAGCTGTAGCGGTTCAGCTTCTAGAGCATTAAAATAGTTATATGGATATTTTCTGATATGTTGCCATGGAAACCATAGAATTCATTGAAATGCACCCAATTTAAACAGATGTGGCCTTTAACACACAAATGCTGTATACCAAATTTGATGTTTGAGCTGCAACAATTTTTCTTCCAGAGTCTTAATGTCATTAAATAGATATTTTCATCAGAAGCATCAAAATGTAGCCAATTGTGCATTGAAACACAACAATATTGCATACCGGTACCAAATTTGAAGTCTCCAGCTGCAATGGTTCGGCTTCTAGAGCAACAACATAATTTTATTTTTCATTTAGTTGCCATGGGAACCACAAAAAACATCAAAATGTAACCAAATTGAATGGGCTTATGCTTTGCCACACAGCAATGTTGCATACCAAATTTGAAATCTCCAGCTGCAATGGTCCGGCTTGTAGAGCATTAACATCATTGCAAAGATATTTTCTGTCTTGCTGCTATGGAAACCACAAAAACCATCGAAATGTACCCAATTTCAATACGCTTGTGCTTTGCCACACAGCAATGCTGCAAACCAAATTTAAAGTCCCCAGCTTCAACCGTTCGGTTTCTAGATCGCCATTGTCGTTACATGGATATTTTCGGTCTTGTTGCCATGGAAACCACAAAACCATTGAATGTATCCAATTGCAATAGGCTTGTGCTTTGCCACACATCGATGCTGTATATCAAATTTGAAGTCTCTAGATGGAAGCTTCTAGATCATTAAAGTCATTACACGAATATTTTCGGTCTTGTTGCCATGGAAACCACAAAAATCATCAAAATGTATCTAATTTCAATAGGCTTGTGCCTTGCCATACATCAATGCTGTTTACCAAATTTGAAGTCTCTAGATGGAACGGTTCAGCCTCTAGAGCGTTAACGTCGAATTCGGACGGACAGAAGGACGGACTGATGGACAAGCTGAATCCAGTATACCACCCATACTTTGTAACGGGAGATATAATGATACATGGACCACCCAGACGGCTGGTAAGTGAGCAACCAAGAAGGATGGTAAATGCACAACCAGGATGGATGGTGAATAGACCACCAAGATGGATAGTAAATGGGCAACCAAAATTATTGTTTCATGTAAATGCCCAAACAAAATGAACAAGATGAGCTCACATGCTCATTATTTCGGAATTTTGATGAAACTTTTTCATCATGTGTATATAATTTCAGCTATATTGCATGTAAATGGCAAATGACACAATGTATATCAAGTTTCTCCAAGGAAGAACTACACTGAACATGTTCACCATGTACACTTAGTAGTAGCTGAATTCTACGGTTCACAAAATTACAATAATTCCATGTTACAAAACAGAGAAAGTGAATCTCAAGCCGGGAATGACATAGAAGGCATGCCATTACACTACACTTGGGTGCACCTGTTATGGTCTGATAACCTATAATTCTAACACAATAGATCAGAACAGTTAGTCCTGAGGCTAAACATACTAATTTTATTATCTCCACTTTTAAGGATTTCACTCAATCTTCAGACTGGACACTGTCTCTGTATCGCTTCAGGTGTCGCATTAATGCGAGTTGAGCAATTCTGACTACAAAAGGACTGTCATACAGAAACCACTGCAAATATATCACTTCTGTTTTTTTTTCTATAGCCTGATCAGCTTTAACATCCCAAAGTTTCTCTGTATAGACTATCCTGGTGACATTGAGATGCCCTCTCAAATCTAGGGAGAGTTTATTACTACGAAAGAGGCATAAACCATTTATCTACTAACAAACCTTTGACACATAATTAATGGTTTGATTAGAGTTTTAAGTAGATAGCTGTCAAGACATAAGACAATGATGAAAACAATAGTAATATTAGAACAAGAACCTCCGAACTAAAAAACATATATATAATACATGTAGCTAATTTTCGCTGTGTAAACTTCTATGTGTGTTGAAAAATTTCTCAATTTTGATTGGTCCATGGTCATGTTTTTCTATTCAGCCATTTCTCCAGGCAGGGAATGAAAAGGTAGGGCATAAATTTGAGTATGGCTCATAATGGCCACAGTGCCCCCGCACCCAAACCTCAATTTAAGATGGTAACCTGTTTTCAGGTTGCCTGGAGGTTGCCATAAGAAAAATAATGGTAACCTATTTTCAGCTCACTTCTGACCAATGATATGTAAGTAGGTTAATAATTTTGCAATAGGTTGCCATGGGTTACCAGTGTAGATTTCATGATAACCTTTTGAGAGGTTACCATCAGCACTCCTTAAATTGAGGCCTGCTCACCCTTCCCCTAAACCAAAATAAAATTCACCAATTTTCTTCGTAGCTAAGTGGACGTCATGTCCGAAATGCTGGACAACCCCAGATTCCTAGATTTCATGGAACTGCCTATATACCTGAACATGTTTATTACATGTAGCTGTATCTAATTCCAACATCCATTAATATTCTCAAATGTACACAGAGGTCAAAATGTTCGGTCGTTCACTCGTTTTTACGACCAAAAAAATCTACTGACGAGTAAAACTGAAGCCCAGGTCGTCCACCTGACGATCACAAAAAAATTGGCTTCCGTAAGAAAAAAAAGGCCAATATCATGCATTTTTATCGTCAATTTCGCAGCCGAGATGGCAATTTTTATTCGGCATGTTTCCCGCATGCTTTCGGAAAGCCGTGTTTACTTCCTGTCCGTAATTTAGCGATCGTGAGTCCGGCTGTTCATTCGGGTCTGATCGGGGAAAGTCGGCATTAAGCGCAATGATGACAGACGCCATTTTGTGCTATCTCATCACACCGGGAGTCCATGCCAATGTCTTCATGAGTCGCGGGATGTGAATACATTTTGTGATTATCTATGGCCGTCCACCACCGGATTACGACCATAATGGCAGGACTGTTAAGATATTTTCAGCGAGCCGAAACCCGCAATGTGCCTCAGTTTAGTCGCCACACCACCAGTGACAACAACAACGCAACGGCAGGCATTGCGGAACCAGAAACTAAGAAACAAAAATTGAGTGACAGTACAACTCGCTTACGGAAATATCAGCCACACTGGACAAGCGGTAGGGAATGGCTAACAGTTTCTGACTTCAGAATAAAACGACAACAAAACTTCACTTTTGGTTTTCATGTATTTATTTCATCAATGTATTACATGTACATCAAGTTGAGAATGATTTCATACTCGTTATCTTTCGATTATGGGCTTATAAAATCCATCTGAATGTTGGCTGAATTTCAAATGTCGGAACTGATGTTAAGATGGATGACCTCAATCTCACTGGGATGACCTCAATTTTTAATGAGGTCATCCACTGGATGACCTGGAAATCTGGAACATTTTGACCCCTGGTACAGAAGATATCCCTTTTAGGTCACACCATTTTCAGGGTTTGATTTTTTTGGGACATTCGGTTGCATCGACTCCTGGGGCATTATGAACAGGATCAGACGAGCTGGAACTAACAAAATACGAAGCTGCACATCTGAAATCCTCTCGGCTCTGGGTGCCAGCCATTCATAATGTATTCAATTTGAACCACGCTACTTCGAAGACGTTAGGAACATCAAGTAGTCAAGTGATAAATATACAAATTATCGAAAAATTTTGAATTAGAAATGGCCCCTAAGGTTTCCGTCTAATCAGAGAAACCGGCAGTCATTACTTGTCTCTTGATGTATCGATGATGTATATACCAAGCATCATACTGAAAACTGGATGCCATGATGTTAGATATATTATTATGTGTTTGATGTATACTTTGAATTTGGTTGAACTGTTTTCATATATATATTTAATGTACATTGTTTGATTGTTTGTTAGAGGGCCTCTGGGAAGAACAGTTTACACAACTGACAGAGTAAATACTTGTATTTGTTACCCTCAGAAAATAAAGTAATATATAAACTTGAACAGTATCAAAGGATATATAGATCATCAATGATTTTACATAAATTAAAAATGGCTACCAAGGTTTCCATCCAATGGTTCTGTCATTCATTTTTAGTCTGTTGATGTATTGATGATGTATACAAATTTTTGCATCAAACAGTTGAACAGTACCAGAGATACAGATTTTGCATAAATTAAAGATGGCAGTCAAGTTTTCCACATAATCATACAAACTGGTTGTAGTAAATTGAAAGTTTCTTGATGTATTGATGATTTATAATTTCATCTGAAGCACTAAAATGGTATCAGATATAGGTGATTAATGACTTTGCATAAATTAAAAATGGTCACCAATATTTCCGCCCAATCAGAGAAACAATTCATTCATTGTAAGTCTCTTGATACATCAATGCTGTATACCAAGTTTCATGTAGAACACTTAATGATATCAGAGATATACATCATTCAAGAGTTTGCATAAAGTAAAGATGGCCGCCAAGGTTTCCATCGAATCAGGGAAACTGGTGTGGTCATTCCTTTAAAGTTTCTTGTTATATCTATGATCTATACCAAGTTTCACACTGAAAAGTGAAATGGTTTCCAAGATACACAAGATTGATGGTTTCGCTAGCCGCCAAAGTTCCACCCAATCAGGTCCAGATTCAATAGGCTTCTGGGTCATGAGCATATGGATGTGCACGGCAAATTTGGTGTGCCTAGGGAAAGTCATTCTAAAGATATCTTGGTAACGAGAAAGCTGTGACAGTTTCGCATAAATTAAAGATGGCTGCCAAAGTTTCCAACCAATCAGGTCCAGATTCAATAGGCTTCTGGGTCATAAGCATATGGATGTGCACGGCAAGTTTGGTTTGCCTAGGGAAAATCATTCTAAAGATATCTTGGTAACGAGAAAGCTGTGACAGTTTCGCATAAACTAAAGATGGCTGCCAAAGTTTCCAACCAATCGGGTCCAGATTCAATAGGAGAAAGCTGTGATGGACAGACGGAGAGTTGGACAGATGGCACGACAGACGGACGGATGAACATACATGACGACGACAATACGCTTCGGCCAAGTTTTGGCCGAGGGGTAATAAAATTGGTGTGGCAAAAATGTCTAGTTTTATTTTTATTATCCCCTCCAATCTCGAAAAAAATAAAATCCGTCCGTGAACAAAAAATAAAATTGGTGTGACCCAATATCAGTAAATAGTCATAGGCTATAAATGTTTCCTGTAAATCAAACTACATTAAATGAAGATAGTGATCTCACTGTCTTTTTTCCACATCTTCAACCAATGGATCCATTTGCTAACACAGTATCACTTCAAAGTCACATTCACTTTCTTGACCATTGCAGAGTGTTCCCAAAGTGTAAGATGTGATTAATGATGTTTCTAATTAAAAATTTGTAAGTAAATGTACATGTAGTCTTGTCTTATTGTGTACTTGGCAATTAACTCCGATAGGAAATGAAAACAGAAGCAGATGAGGTTGAAGAGATAGAGAGAGATAGCATGTGTATGTGTTGGCCATAGAAAGCACATGTATCGCTAAGAGAAATAGTATGGAAGACATGCTGTAATTTCTTTCTGTAAAAATTATTGATGAAGTGAAGGGCAAAAACATCAATACTGCAGGCTGTAAATATTCATATTGGTTACAAAGTTTATCTCTGTCCTGCCTCAGCAGCTTTGGAGTGAGTTTCCTGGTCTGATTGATCGAGCAGAAAAGCGTGTAACACAATTCTGCAATATTACACTAATTGGATCAACATCAATCATTCTCCGCGGAGGCACCTATTTAATGACAGGTATGTTCACTTACTGCTCGTCACTTTCATATCATGCTCATTACAGTCTATTACCACTGAAATGGACATTTGCCTACACGCACAGGTAGATGTGAATTGCAGCTAGCTGTCATTCTATCTAAGGTAATTGCTCCTAATTTAATGCTATCAACACCACAGAGGAAAACCTCCCCATTGCTTTACCACTATGTACCTGTGCAATAAAAAGTGGTGCACTGATGACAGAATGCGTGCGTCAACAGGTACCAACACATACCCTACTGTGCTTCATAAAAATTTAATTTAAAAAATCTTTAAATTACATTGCATTTTATTCAGTTAAAATCCAGTTCCAGTTGAAAGTTATCATTTTACAACACATCATGCTTTTCCATCATCATCACTGTCCCCCCCTTAAAAAATGATCTGAATATATTATAGCCTGCAGCATGTATAGCCTAGTCTAACATCTTTATTTGGGAAACAAGTTTGAACCACCTTATAGATTTCAGCCTTATAAAAGGGTTTGAAAATGATAAACATTTATTAATTTGGGGAGACATTATATATGTAACACCCATTTTCATTAACTTTGGCTTGTTACAGACTACCAATAGCAATTTTATCAAGTAAAAGATAGTGCCATGGCACTGTAGCTCATCTGGCTGTAACTGGAGAAAGCAGCTGTAAGAAATTTTTACTAAAGAACTGCAATAGATGAGTTTCTAACTTGTGTTGTCCCCCCTGAACACTAAATGATCCATGGAGTAATTTCCTGAGATTTCATGATAACAAAGTTTCATGGGAAATTCAAGATGCAACCATATTGGATTTTCGAAATGGAACAAAAAAGGTATCTTGCACAGCTGGACCACAAGGGGAACCTGTGTACCCAATTTGACAAAGATCCATGCAGTAATTTCCTGATAATTGATGATAACAAAATTTCATGGGGAAATTCAAGATGGCCACCTGGTGGCCATATTGGATTTTCGAATCGGACCAGAAAGGGTATCTTACACAACTAGACCCCAAGGGGAACCTGCATGTATCAAATTTGAGAAAGATCAATGCAGTAGTTCCTGAGAGATTGCGATAAAGTTTCATGGGGAAATCCAAGATGGCTGCCTGGTGGCCATATTGGATTTTCGAAACAGATCACAAAAGGTATCTTGCACAACTAGACCCCAAGGGGAACCTGTGTACCAAATTTGAGAAGGATCCATGCAGTACTTCCTGAGAAATCACAATAACTATGTTTAAAAGGGAAATCCAAGATGGGTGCCTGGTGGCCATATTGGATTTTCAAATCGAAGCAGAAAAGGTATCTTGCACAACTAAACCCCAAAGGGAACTTGTGTACCAAATTTGAGAAAGATCCATGCATTAGTTCCTGAGAAATCACGATAACATTGTTTCATCAGGAAATCCAAGATGGCCGCCTGGTGGCCATATTGGATTTTTGAATCCGACCACAAAAGCTATCTTGCACAACTAGACCCCAAATGGAATCTGTGTACCAAATTTGAGAAAGATCTATGCAGTAGTTCCTGAGAAATCGCAATAACAAAGTTTCATGGGGAAATCCAAGATGGCCGCCTGGCGGCCATACTGGATATTCAAAGTGGACTAAAGTACACATGTTGTACAACTAGACCCAAAGGGAAACCGGTGTATCAAATTTGAGAAAGATCCATGAAGTAGTTACCGAAAAATAATAATGACAAGATTTCACTGGCAAATTCAAGATGGCCACCATGGCAGCCATATTTAAAATCGTATCAACGCCTCATGAACAAATTCTGGTGTACTCATTGCGGGGAACATGCATGCCAAGTTTCAGCTTAATCGGCCAAGCGGTTTCGGAGAAGAAGATGTTTACGGACGACGCACGACTGACGACGGACGACGGACAATCAGGCCATGACATTAGCCCATCGGGCCTTCGGCCCAGATGAGCTAAAAACATATCAAATAATCTATGCTAGCAAGACAAACCCCAGCAGTAGTGAATGTTTTTTATAAGTGTAAATTATATAGGAGATGCATCTGTACATTGAGGGATGGGACGACAAATTGCAATATTATCACATGCAGAACATATCATTAGCTTAAGACAAACCTCTAGAGGTAGTGCATGTGTTCTATAAGTGTAAAACAATATACAGGGGCTTCTGAAATAAAAGAGGTCATGACGTCGCGAGGCTTAGTTTAGGAGATGCATATTGGAAGACATATAGGGTGGGTGTAGTACCTGTGGGGCGTGACTAGGTTCAAGCTTTGTACAGCTAACCTACGAGGTATAATAGTCAGTGATTGAAAACTAGAAATTATTTTATGTGGCTAAAGCAGCTAATGTTATTGTACCTATCTTTATGTCATTCGGTTTACAAGAACAAATAATACAGCTTCCCATTATACAAGAACAAATGATACAGCTTCCCATTATACAAGAACAAATAATACAGCTTCCCATTATACAAGAACAACTTGTACAGCTTCAGATGATACAAGTGGTTCTCACTGTCCCACCTGTACAGTATCTAAAACCTAGGCAACAAAGCAGAACTCCAACATTAAAGGGAAGCCAAAAACGACTACACTGTAAGTCTGCCAGTCCCAATTGTTTAATCAAAATGCTGCCTCAATCAGAAAATAAATTTGTGTGTATATTACCACCATTTACATATTCTTTATAATTAGTCCAGATAATAATACACTTGTGAATTAAGAATGGCAGATTTGTACTCCATATCAATTCCAAGCAGGATGATCAGACTGCATGTCAAACAACATAAAATCAATTGTTCTTCACCTGTTGCAGACTTCAGCATTAACTTTCATTTTAACGACCATATCCCTCATCATCATAAATTATTGATGACCAAATTAGTCACAGTACAACAGTAGTAATTACTGATATCTTTATACTACACAGTCAGCAGTTATCAATCAAATAACAATAGGATTCACTGGTAAATATGCATGAATTTGATTGATCTCCTAATTTCAATCAATTGAAACTAGAGCATTCCAACAAAACAATAGTTTTACCCCTAGTATTGCAGTAAGCAAACATCAGTGAAAAGACAACAGGTAATGGGATTTTTCCGTTAAAATTTTAGATTCACTGATGCATGTATAAGTTCGTATATAATAAAATGTATTGTACATTTTGATTTCATCAGGGCATGTTGAGATATATTTATCTTGCCAAAATGAACAGCTTTTAATATTCAATCACCCCCAATTTTGGAGAGAAATTCAATCAAGTATTCTAATAAATGTGGGCATCCTCTAAAATCATTGAAATAACAAAGAAATAAAGGATTATCTGCATGGTTTTGGACCATTTGTCAACTTCTTGTTCTCATAAATTGGATCACACCATATTTTATGGAGGGAAGTTTCACTTCCTGTGATTGAATGATTAGAGGGATTACCACAAGTGAATATTTGGGTTCATTCTTTAGGAGTCAGTTCATATAAATTTACCATAGTATGCCAGTTATCTAGTTTAAATATCTCTACATGTTTTTGAATTGAATTGAAATTTATTCACCAAATAATGAGGGTATACACCAATGACTATCAGTAACAATAAGAAGAAAATAAAGAAAGAAAAAGATTAGACACTGGTACTATTAGCCGTATGAGCAGAATTGGCGGAAATAAAACCCGTAAGGGCTTGTTCTATCCCAAAATAAGACTAAATATGGCAAGATACACCAAAACGTTTTCATGAAGTGAAATATAAGCAAGGCATTATGTCAGTTATATACGAGTATCCATGCAACTATGTAATACATGTCAGTTATCGATAAGGTATGTCTTGAGTTTTGACTTAAAGAGAGAAATGGAATTGATGCTTTTAATTGAAGGAGGTAGTATGTTCCACTCACGAGGTCCTTTTATTTTGAGGGTATAAAATGATAGATTTGATCGATAGATCGGGCGATATAGGTTTAAAAGTTGTCCCCTAGTTCGGTAAATATGTACATCGGATTGCTTAATGAAGTAGAAACGGAATTTTGATGGTAGCAGGTCTGGGTTGTGAAAAAATTTATGAGCCATCAGAAGGCAAGAGTATAAGTTTAGTTTGCATAGTTGTAGAATTTTTAATTCTGTAAATAACGGTGTAGTATGGTCTAGTTTTTTTGATAAGGTTATTACTCTCAAGGCGCGTTTCTGCAACAAGACAAGGGGATTCAAATGTGTAGCATAGGTATTTCCCCATAGAACATTGCAATAAGATAGATATGGGAATATCATCGAATAATACAATGTATACAGTGTTTTCTTATTTATCGAGTTTTTTATATGATTTATGACACCTATGTTTCTTGATACCTTGTTGCATATGTAGTTTATGTGGGATTTCCAATTTAGCTGGTCATTAATGTAAATACCTAAAAATTTAAATTGATGAACGAGTTCAATTTCTGTTCCAGAGATATATAATTCAGGTATATTAGTCGTTGGTCGGTAAACATGGGGTTTTATTAACATGTATTTGGTTTTTTTAATATTCAATGACAGGCGATTACAGCAGAACCAACTATGTAGTTTCTGTAATTCCTGTGACATAATATTAAACACGTCAGATATGTTGCTGGAAGAAAATACGACACTGGTGTCATCGGCAAAGAGAGTAATTTTCAACATATCCGTTGCGCTGTTTATATCATTTATATAAAGAAGAAAAAGTATAGGTCCGAGGATTGACCCTTGAGGGACACCATATCCAATAGACAATGGTTCCGATAACTTCTCATTGTATATAACTGTTTGTGATCTGTCCGAGAGATAACTGTTAAACCAGGTATTAGATAGTCCTCGAAAACCATAGTGTTCAAGCTTGGAGAGAAGAATGTTATGGTTGACAGTGTCAAATGCTTTCGATAGGTCAAGGAAGGAGACTATGCTGTAACATTTCGATTCTTTTGCAGAGATCAGTGTATCATATAAAGAGCATGCTGCCAAAGATGTCGAGTGATTAGTTCTAAAACCAAACTGCTCCGAGGAGAGAGTTTCATTTGCATCAAGAAAATCTATTATTTTAATAATGGCCAGTTTTTCAAGTATTTTACTGAAACAAGGTAGGACAGATATTGGTCGATAGTTTGACAGAGTAGAAGGATCGTCCGATTTGAATACTGGTGTTACTTTGGCGCGTTTAAATATAGTTGGCACTATTCCACAGATGAAAGAGGAATTCATAATGGAGGAAAGTGGAGTTGAAATGTAATCAGAAACCAGTTTTACCATAGCCATCCGTATATCATCTAGACCAGGTGCTGCTGATTTTAGACTCATTATTGTCTTCTTCACATCATCAGGGGTAACTGAAGTAAACTCAAAATTATTAGGAACAGGGGTACCAAGGTAGTCTGTAAAGTTCGACCCTGTGCAAAGTTCGACCCTGTTGAATCATATCAAACTCAAAATGTTTTACTCACAAATTGACATACTTGTACAGAGCTGATCACAAATCAGTGTACAGGGTGAATCTTTGGTCCAATGTTTATATTTGTGAAAAAAGCTCACAGGAAAGTTGGCTGGGAATTGACATTTTTCTTGAGGATTTTCAAACCTGTCTCAGTGTAGGGCTCCATGTAATTCATTTTTTTCTTTTTAGGCCAGATTTCTTTTTAGGCCAGATTTTCTTATTCTCTTGGTTTACGGATCCGTCGACCCCAAAAAACAGGTTTCCTGATAAAAAATATAATTTCCAAATGGTCCTTTTTTTTCTCCGCCGACTCGATTTTCCAGACAATGAAAAAAAAAAATCCGGAAAACCCTGTTACAAAATTCTGTGATGAACTGCTCTCCGTGAGAGAAGACAACTCTTCTGCCACTTGGCGCGCTATCCTAAATACTCCCCGCAAAGTGTTGTTATCGCCATTCTGTGCACAAATGTATAGCTTTCTGGGCATCCCAGTGCTTGGAGAGTGGCTTGACGTATGCGGGAGCACGAAATATGGCGAGATCTAATGGAGTTTTCCTGCATTTGTCGATAGACAACGGGAGTGACACCTTTCATTGGTTTGTCAGAGCCAATCCAGATGAAACGATTGGAAATATCATATCCGAACACTGCGACAGTTTGATGGTAACGGAGATCAGGACGTCTCTCCGAAACTGCCAATTTCGGAGACGGAAGCATGACCCCTTCATGACATTCCGGCGAAGATTCTGCAGTCGGTATGTGTTTGTGACTGAGAAAAACCCGTCCATTCAAATAAAAATGTCTTTGATATTCTTAGGAGTGCACAGAAGCGATACGATCGTCTCCCGAAGTCCAGGTTTGTATAGATCAAAAAGTTATCAAAGCGGGATGTTATCAAAACGGACAAATATTCGAATAGTATATATTTTGCCTAAATTGAATTTTCAATGATGAACCGGTCACCTAAAAGTGTTCTACGCGAATTTTTCGAAATCTATTCAATCATCAATAGTAATATGTGATATGAATTTCATTATTCAAGACATTTTCAAAGTTTTCCAAATTTTCAACATTTATACAAGGCTAGTTCAGTTTTATGATTTTTAACCTCAACCCTTGGGCATAGGGATATTGTCTTTGTTAAGTACGTCTGTCCACCTGTCTAATATTAACCTGTCTGGTCTGGCCTAGCCTATGATAGGTAAACTATTCTGTTTTGATTGTAAACATTTTTCCAGTGACAGTGTCATGTGTGAACGTTTCAGGAATAAATTAAGAGAGAGATTCCATCCAACAATTCACTTTCCATCTCGTTTTCTTGTTTTATGGGTTAACAGTGCAAGCTTTTATCACTGATCAGACATTCAGCAGGCAGCTGTCCTGCATACTAGATACCGGTCATGATTTTACTTCAACATTTGAAAATCTAAATTTGTTGTGCTAATTTTTTTTGGAGAGATTTTTTTTTTTTTTCCCCCCGACCGATCGACGCAAATTCTTGGGGCCTTCAATCCGTAAACCAAGAAATAAAAAAAACTGGCCTTACAGTGAGTAATCAATCTGATTTCATAACCTGTATCACCAGATCCCAGACATCTGACCGTTAAAATGTATCACCAGACCCCAGACCTCTCTTTCAAACAGTATCACCAGACCCCAGACATCTCACTTTCAAACAGTATCACCAGACCCCAGACCTATCACTTTTAAACTGCTTCACTAGGCCACAGACCTCTCACTTTTAAACTGTTTCACTAGGCCCCAGACCTCTCACTTTTAAACTGTATCCCCAGACCTCTCACTTTTGAACTGTATCACCAGACTGACCTCTCACTTTTAAACTGTATCACCAAACCCCAGACCTCTCACTTATAAACTGTATCACCAGACTCCAGACCTCTCACGTTTAAACTATATCACCAGATCCCAGACCTCTCACCTTTAAACTGTATCACCAGACCTCAGACCTTTCACTTTTAAACTGGGTCACTGACCTCTCATCTTTAAACTGTATCACTAGACGCCAGGCCTCTCACATTTAAACTGTATCACCAGACTCCAGACCTCTCACCTTTAAACTGAATCACCAGACCTCAGACCTCTCACTTTTAAACTGTATCACCAGACCCCAGACCTCTCACATTTAAACTTTATCACAAGACCTCACCTTTAAAATGTATCACCAGACCTCAGACCTTTCATCTTTATACTGTATCACCAGACCTTACACCTCTCACCTTTGAACTCTATCACCAGACCCCAGACCTCTCACTTTTAAACTTTATCACCATACCTCAGACCTCTCACTTTTACACTGTATAACCACGCCAGACCTCTCACATTTAAACTGTATCACCAGACTCCAGACCTCTCACCTTTAAACTGAAACACCAGACCTCAGACCTCTCATTTTTAAACTGTATCACCAGACCTCTCACCTTTAAACTTTATCACCAGACCTCACCTTTAAAATGTATCACCAGACCTCAGACCTTTCATCTTTAAACTGTATCACCAGACCTTAGATCTCTCACCTTTAAACTGTATCACCAGACCCCAGACCTCTCACTTTTAAACTTTATCACCATACCCCAGACCTCTCACTTTTACACTGTATCACCAGACCTTAGACCCCTCACTTTTAAACTGTATCACCAGACCTCTCACTTTTAAACTGTATCACCAGACCCCAGCCCTCTCACTTTTAAACTGTATCACCAGACTCCAGACCTCTCACCTTTAAACTGAAACACCAGACCTCAGACCTCTCATTTTTAAACTGTATCACCAGACCTCTCACCTTTAAACTTTATCACCAGACCTCACCTTTAAAATGTATCACCAGACCTCAGACCTTTCATCTTTAAACTGTATCACCAGACCTTAGATCTCTCACCTTTAAACGGTATCACCAGACCCCAGACCTCTCACTTTTAAACTTTATCACCATACCCCAGACCTCTCACTTTTACACTGTATCACCAGACCTTAGACCCCTCACTTTTAAACTGTATCACCAGACCTCTCACCTTTAAACTGTATCACCAGACCTCAGACCTCTCACATTTAAACTGCATCACCAGACCCCAGACCTCTCACTTTTAAACTGTATCACCAGACCCCAGGCCTCTCATTTTAAACTGTATCATCAAATCTTAGACCTCTCACCTTCAAACTGTATCACCAGACCCCAGACCTCTCACCTTACATATCACCAGACCTCTCACCTTTAAAATGTATCACCAGACCTCTCATCTTTAAACTGTATCACCAGACCTTAGACCTCTCACCTTTAAACTGTATCACCAGACCTCAGACCTCTCACTTTTAAACTGTATCACCAGACCCCAGACCTCTCACTTTTAAACTGTATCACCAGACCCCAGACCTCTCACTTTTAAACTGTATCACCAAATCTTAGACCTCTCACCTTTAAACTGGATCATCAGACCCCAGACCTCTCACTCTTAAACTGAATCACCAGACCTCTCACCTTTACATTGGCCAAGAAGTGAGACTGGGGTATTTCTGCTCAGGAGTACCCCCAGAAAATGTGGGTGAGTGGGTGAATATGATTTAACGTCGCTTTCAACACTATTTCAGCCATATCACGACGTTTGGTTCCTATTCCTTTTCACACCCGGGACCCCACAGGTGCCCCAGTTAGTCGCCTCTTATGACAAGTTCTCTGAGGGGCTGAGGCCTATTCTTACCATGACCTGGAGTGTACACAACGACAACCCAGGTCAATCCCCGGGAGCCCCACGGGGCCCAAAAAATGTGAATCTATGTGTCATTTTATACAATTTTTTTTGTAATTTTGTTTTCATATAACAGTGGACCATTAACATTTCAATTTATGCAATTACAATGTTTTTTCCTCCAAACTGGAGCAATTTTGAATTATTGTTGGTTATGTAAGAAATAATTTCTTGAAAATGTCCAGATACGTGAGATTTTGATATAGTTGCATGAGATTGAGAGAGCGGGAGACAAACGCCATGCAAGCTGAGAGTCTCATGCAGAGAGTTGACAGGTCTATATTACAAAACACTCATTGGCTGTTCATAGTAATAGTGCACCTACTTGCACCATTCACCATGGGTGTGATCTCATTCAACCATGGGCATGCACCATTCACCCATGGGTGTGCACCCTTCACCCATGGATGTGCACCATTCAACCATGGGTGTGTACCCTTCACCCATGGTCATGCACCCTTCACCAATGGGTGTGCATCCTTCACCCCATGGGTTGCACCCTTCACCCCATGGGTTGCACCATTCACCCATGGGTGTGCACCATTCACCACTGGGCATGCATCCTTCACACATGGGTGCAGCCTGAATGTACTAAAAGAAATTGCTGAACTGAAATTTTAAGTTTTATCAACAGGCTTCCTTCCTTATGACTAAGAGAAAATTTGGATCTACTTTATGACAAAAACAAATGTGAAACACAGCTTAACAGGTGTGTTATATCTAATATCTTTAATGGGTCATTAAATACAGATTTTATGAACTTCTGGTCATAGATAATACAGGAAACAAAACTGGTCTGAAACAGGAAATGGATCAAAGTAGATATTAGATGTCAGTATCTGATGATTATCTGGATACAGGTGGCAATGTGACCTGCCAACAGTTTCACCTGGACATTCCTATCTGTCAACCAAGTGTAATTGTGGACTAGGGTGTGCTGTAGATATATTATCTACATCACACTGATGTTATCAGGTTTTAGAAATAATTAACACACCTGACATCTAATGTCAGACAAAGATTTAAATGACCATGCCGGACTGAACAAAAACTTGGCGTACTCTCTTCAGGAAGAAAGCATGTGTGAAATATATCTTTACCTGGGAGCCAATATGAATAGGTGGGGAAATATGGGGCAATGCACACATAACACTAAGTGTTCTTCATGCATATACAATTGTAAAATGTTTTAAAATGTTAGATACTGGTTCATGTTTTTTCTGTATTTTCTCTGTTTGACAGTCCACACTATAATCTACAAATGTAGCAAATGATTATCTTGTTTGGAGAAATTAATGGTTCTTTATTATCGTCAAATATCCTATTTCTTCTAATTATTCAGACAGCAAAACTTAACTTCAGGCATCTATGAAGAAAGATTCTGCTAATATTCTACAAATTTCCCTAGCTGCCCTTTCAGTTCTTGGGATGAATAACATATCCAAGCCACAGTATTTAGACTTAGTTTTTTCTTCTGCTTTTAAGTCCAAAAAGTGTTGTTCGAAAACTTAGAAGAAATAGGGTAGGTTTACTTTCTTTGCTCTTTTAGGGGTAAAACAGCATTTTGTATATGTAACTAGAAAATGGAGGGACAGTGTTAAACTACCTCGGTTGAAAAGGCCTGTACGTGACTTCAGGGAATGGTCACAATTTTGCGGTTGAAATACTTATACAATTCAAGTTTCTGATATACAATTTATAGCATCATAATAAAAGACTGCCAGTATAAAGCATATGGGAATATACAGGCTCATTCAGCAATTTTCTGCTTCACAATAGGGCTAATTCATCGATTTATTTGCCCGACTTTTATACCGAGCCATTCAAAAGGTGATCATTTCCCCACAAGCGGAAGTTACATTCACCTGTGAGATTAAACCTTAACTGTTTCTTTATTTTCTCAACATCCTTTCCCTAGTATGTTGACAGAATCGAGATCGAGATTCAATCTGGCAATTTATGGGCAACCAGGTATGACCAGTTAAATGTTGGAATCTATCAGTAAGAAACTTCATATATGTAAATCTAAAAAAACATTTTCCTAAGCATGTCCACGGTTAACAATTGTTTGATAAAGTGCCATTCTGAACACCTGCCACTCTGAGCATGACAAAAAGGCAAGAAAATGGGTTTCCTTGGTAACCTAAAAATCTACAGAATCGACTTCTACCTAAAACGCAAACAAGCTCAGCCCCATATTTGAACAGGGCCAGAGCGTTAATGGAAAACTGAATTTATTATTAGCCAATCTAGCAATCTTAATTAATATTTTATTATGAATACAGATACTAACAAATAGCATGATGATTTCAGACAGTATAAATGCACCCTTCAGACTCGGAACTTGATGGAAATGAATTACATGTCCACTGCATTACATGTATCTTGAAAAATTGATGTTGCAAGATAAGAAACAGAATCAGGGCATATGCAAAAAAATACTGAGCAACATGAAAAATAATATCTTGATATGAGTAGTGAAAAACCTGGTCAACTTGAAGAAATAAGAATCAATGGAAAATTTATATTTTGACATTTTTTGTCACCTGTTTGAGCTTCAGATCATCCCCGTGATACAATAAACATTGTGCCCAAATTACGTGCGGTCAAAATATGACTGAAATTTGTGTCCAACCTGGGCCCTAATTTAGTTCTGTAAAACATTTCGTTGCCCAAACTAAAAATATAATGTATAAATACCAAAATACCAAGAAAAAAAAAATAAAGACTGAAATACTTTATAAATTTAGGGTGTGCAGGCCAGGAATGCGATTTCTTCATTTTTAATCTTTTTGCTGATTGGGAAATGTTTCGATAGCATACATGTACTGACTGTGCCAACATAATTGCCAAGGGTTAATGTTCCGAGTCTGAAAATAACTTCATATATCAAGATTTCTGATTGTCTTCATGGTCTCTGAATGGCAAGACTACATGTATCTCTGCTTTACAAACTCAAGGCAGTCGATCAAACTGTGGCAGTGTCTAATATACTGCCTGGGCATGAAGCTTCATCATACACCATAATTCCCCTATTAATTCAATCACCGGAAGTGCAGCAAAAATGCCATATATCTGGCAATATTCTTCATGGCACCAGCTACTAAGTGTCACATTTTGCCATTATATGGCTTTTCTTCAATTGGTATGAAGAATTGAAATGTTACTTTTTCTCTGTGTTTGAATAACAGAGTTGAAAAGTGAACTTCCTGTGATTGAATTATTGGGGAATTACCGTAATCCTCATTAGCGTAGTCCCAAATACCAAACTATTCTCTTCAAAGACCTCATCTTATCACAAATGTTCTGGACACAATTGATACATGTACTACTAGTAGAAATGAGGAGTCCTATCTGCACATGTAAACACTACACCATGTGATAGGAAATATCACCTGGCCCCTTGATATGGGGACTAATTTATGAGGGGTAAGAAGGCTCTGTCAAAATCTACAACCAACAATATGAAGATTTTAATAACTGTCTGAGAGTCTCATTCGTTTAGACAGGTTTATGAACAAAAGTTATAGAAATAAAAATACAAATCAAGTCAAGCATTAATTGCCGGTACATCTTGGCCATGTTACAGCAATCCTATCAGGGAGAAAATTGTTTAACATGGGACAGTGGACTGGTGCCTATCTCAGTATTAATATGACACGCAACTGTTTTACCCATCTCAGCAGTATATTTGAAAGTAGTATTTATGAGACAGGTTTCAGCTCAAAAACATCTAAACTGGTGGGTAGATATAAAAAATCAATAGCTCCAGCCATGCAACCTCATGTATTTGACACATACATGTACATGGTTTTGAGGATGAAATAGCTGGATACATCAAAGAAATATTGTATAATGGTAGGTTTCAGAGAACATACACATGCACTGGTAATAGCAGCTATCCACAAACAGAAACTGTCAACAGTTCCAGGCAAATGAAAATATCAGTATTTGTCATACATAGACAGCCACCTGGTGGTGTTCCCATAAATCACATGATCCCAGACTGCTTTATTCCCAGAGACACTCAGAATTACCTGCAACATTTACTCTGCATACACCAGCAGCTGGTCTCACCTCCATACTCTGGTACGGGCCCTGCTTCCTCAAATCAATTATTTAGGGTTTGAATTGTTCAAGAAGAAAGGTAATTTTGGATTACGACAGGTAGGAATATTATGTACAAAATGTAGCCGTCACAATAAACCTTTAACCAATAAAAATTTGAATTTAAACTGATCAAATCACACCAAATTCTGTAAACTTTTCCTTTCCCTTGTTTTATTTGGGAAGAGACACCATCAATGGACTTGTTCTGGCAATATTGTCAACACCCTTCTTCAATGACGTTACTTGTAGTATAAATAAAGATTGTATTGTATTATTATTGTCTGGCAATATTGTTAACATCTATGGACTCAGTCTGGCAATATTGTTAACAACATCTATGGACTTGTTCTGGCAATATTGACAACATCTATGGACTTATTCTGGCAATATTGACAACATCTATGGACATGTTCTGGCAATACTGTTAACATCAATGTACGTCTTCTGACAATATTTTTAACATCTTCAATGGACTTGTTCTGGCAATATTGTTAACAACATCAATGAAATTGTTCTGGCAATATTGTTGCTGTCAAAAGTGACTTATTTTGACATATTTGTTGATTTCTTTGACTTAATTGCAACAATTGTTTGAGGAACATTCAATGATCATGTTGAATTTGTTGAGAGACAGAGAGGTCAATTATTTTGAACATTAATTTGAACCCCTGATCACAAACCATTCTTCAAATGTTGTTTGTTTTAAGATCAGTGGTTAAAACAGGAAGACTCTAAAAACTAAAAGTTAGAGAAAATGAAATATTCTCCAAGATATCATGTGTAAAACTTCTCCAATGTATGCCTGCATGTATCTACATTGACAATCGGTTGACTGATGAATGCCAGATTGGATACTTGAATTCAGTTCTGCTGATCAAAGCTATGTTTACTTATTCCAGGTTAAACAAGAATGTAATAATATACTGACCATTCCACATGCTAACCTTTCTCCCTTTCTCTCCTGCTCTCTCATCTCTCAAGACAACATGTAACTTTTACATTTTTTTCCACTGTGCACATCACCTTGAAGAGCCCCACTGTATAACAATGACAGTTGGCACATCCCCTTGGAGAGCCCCACTGTATGGCTTTAGCTGTTGGTTAATTCACAACTAGACATAATGGCCAGCAAACTAACATATTATCAAAGTTAAAGGATGCATATATCAGGATTCATATCTGAGGATTTGGGTTTTGTCTGGCACAATTCAATCTTCTACAGAAGACCTCAGTTTCACCTTTAACCAGGCCAGGTGTATGCTAATGTTTTTCTCTCATAGCTGTCAACCATGTTTGTCCATAAAAACTGAAGTACACGCGACTGTTTAAGAAGCAAACAAAGAACCACAAGAGAGGGGGCAAGAAAAAATGATGCGACAACAGGATAATATAAGTGTGTTGTTACAAGAACAAAACAGTACAGCGTCATCCCAAAAGAGAGGAAAAACCAACTGGGAACTTTGTATTGTAAAAACTAGCTAGAAAGATAGAGCACCGACAAATGAAATGAAAATCACAAAAAAATAAAATAAAATAAATGTAGGCTAGCAGTCCTTTTGAAGATTTCCTCGATATCTTCAAACAGAAATTGAACAGGCCTTGGCAGACAATAAATCAAGTAAGATGTATTCTGAAATGAAAACGACAAGACAACAGCATGCACATATAATTTTAATAACTTATCAGAGTGGTTATATTTTCAGCAAAGAGGACAGGTGAGCTGTGACTGAACCTCTCACCATCTCTGTGATAACCTCATATTAGATTAGGGGCACACCTGAGAAATGGGGGATCACCTGCTTTTATACCCAGGGCATGTCCATATAAGTAAGAACATTCCCAAAACAAATATTTGATATCCCCACATACATGCAAATTACATCAGCAAACATGAACACTGGATATGTAATAAAACACACATTTAACTCCTACCTTTTGAGAATAGAATCTCAAAATGTTATCCCCATTTTCACCTGAGTAGCTTGCAGGACAGGTCAGTTACGTTTGGTCACCATTCGCCGGTGCCACTGACATGGACATAGCTGGGGGTGAAGTCATATTTTCACTGGAGTAGTTCGGTAAATCCATTTCAAGTATCCTGTAATTGAAATACAAAAGCAAGAAGTTTCAATTGAGAAAAATAGAAAGTACATTTCTTCAACAACAACAAAATATTTCAACAAAAAAGGAGAAATACATATTTTCTGAAATAGTATATCAAAAGTATTATGATGCAATTTTTGAATAATTTAAAACTTATTTACTTTCTTCTTCAAGTTGTATATTCTCCTTAATCCAGTGTAATCACTTTGACAGTATTTTCAAAGTACGATATTCTACAGAAACCCGATCCCTGCAATATCAGCTTTTGTGAGATCACAGAAAACCCTCGAGTTAAGCTTATTGTTCAAGAGAGTGGTGAAAGTTTCCAGGAAGTGAAGCTGATCATGAAAATCCTGGCTTGTGGAGAAAGTGTAGCTGTAGGATAAACTTTTGCTGTTTTGCACAAACAAGTTAAAACCATAGCCATAGGGAGGCCTGGGTTGTCCAATACACACAAGATACCGTAATCAACCTGAAAAGTTCAGTATGTACCCAATGTTAAATATGGATGACATTCATAATTGTAATAAATCCAAACAGGTAAATTGTGGATTGGACATTGTTCAGCATATAATTCACTGTACAAAATTTCGAGTTAGGTGCGCAATTGGCTTTTTCCTTGATATTTTTCATTCTCCCCTATCTCTTAACATGGTGCTAAATAGCACTGGTGACAATATAGTGCAGATATTTTGCTAATCTTTGGTGCCGGGGTTTGAAGGCAATATAATTCTTCTAATTATCATCTAAATTGCATAGATTCGCACTGCATGGTAAGGTAATATATCGTCTATTTAGCGTAGATTCGCAGATCGATTTGTCATTCACTTTATTGTCACATCAGGGAGAGTTAATATATTGTCAGTTTAGCGTAGATTCGCAAATGTGTTGCCTCGTCGAGATGGCAGAGAAGACAATATATTGTCTAATTAGCACTTTGATAATCTCATCTAAATTGCATAGATTCGCACTTCAGGGAGAGTTAATATATTGTCAATTTAGCGTAGATTCGCAAATGTGTTTACCTCGTCGAGATGGCAGAGAAGAGTGAGTGAGTGAGTGGGTGAATAGGGTTTATTGTCACATCAGGGAGAGTTAATATATTGTCAATTTAGCGTAGATTCGCAAATGTGTTTACCTCGTGGAGATGGCAGAGAAGACAATATATTGTCTAATTAGCACTTTGATAATCTCATCTAAATTGCATAGATTCGCACTTCAGGCAGAGTTAATATATTGTCAATTTAGCGTAGATTCGCAAATGCGTTTACCTCGTCGAGATTGCAGAGAAGACAATATATTGTCTAATTAGCACTTTGATAATCTCATCTAAATTGCATAGATTCGCACGTCAGGGAGAGTTAATATATTGTATATTTAGCATAGATTCGCAAATCTGTTTTACCTCGGGGAGACTGCAGGGGAGGCAATATATTGTCTAATTAGCACTTTGATAATCTCATCTAAATTGCATAGATTCGCACTTCACGGAGAGTTAATATATTGTCTATTTAGCGTAGATTCGCAAATGTGTTTACCTAGTCGAGATGGCAGAGAAGACAATATATTGTCTAATTAGCACTTTGATAATCTCATCTAAATTGCATAGATTCGCACTTCATGGAGACTTAATATATTGTCTATTTAGCGTAGATTCGCAAATCTGTTTTACCTCGACGAAACTGCAGGGGAGGCAATATATTGTCTAATTAGCACTTCGATAATCTCATCTAAATTGCATAGATTCGCACGTCAGGGAGAGTTAATATATTGTCTATTTAGCGTAGATTCGCAAATCGATTTGTCATTCACTTTATTGTCACATCAGGGAGAGTTAATATATTGTCAGTTTAGCGTAGATTCGCAAATGTGTTACCTCGTCGAGATGGCAGAGAAGACAATATATTGTCTAATTAGCACTTTGATAATCTCATCTAAATTGCATAGATTCGCACTTCATGGAGAGTTAATATATTGTCAATTTAGCGTAGATTCGCAATTCTGTTTTACCTCGTCGAGATGGCAGAGAAGACAATATATTGTCTAATTAGCACTTTGATAATCTCATCTAAATTGCATAGATTCGCACTTCAGGGAGAGTTAATATATTGTCAATTTAGCGTAGATTCGCAAATGTGTTTACCTCGTCGAGATGGCAGAGAAGAGTGAGTGAGTGAGTGGGTGAATAGGGTTTATTGTCACATCAGGGAGAGTTAATATATTGTCAATTTAGCGTAGATTCGCAAATGTGTTTACCTCGTGGAGATGGCAGAGAAGACAATATATTGTCTAATTAGCACTTTGATAATCTCATCTAAATTGCATAGATTCGCACTTCAGGCAGAGTTAATATATTGTCAATTTAGCGTAGATTCGCAAATGTGATTACCTCGTCGAAATGGCAGAAAAACCTCGTCGAGATGGCAGAGAAGACAATATATTGTCTAATTAGCACTTTGATAATCTCATCTAAATTGCATAGATTCGCACTTCAGGAAGAGTTAATATATTGTCAATTTAGCGTAGATTCGCAAATGTGTTTACCTCGTCGAGATTGCAGAGAAGACAATATATTGTATAATTAGCACTTTGATAATCTCATCTAAATTGCATAGATTCGCAGTTCAGGGAAAGTTAATATATTGTCTATTTAGCGTAGATTCGCAAATGTGTTTACCTCGTCGAGATGGCAGAGAAGACAATATATTGTCTAATTAGCGCTTTGATAATCTCATCTAAATTGCATAGATTCGTACTTCAGGGAGAGTTAATATATTGTCAATTTAGCGTAGATTCGCAAATGTG
The DNA here is from genome assembly GCA_036873755.1 of Hanleya hanleyi. NCBI lineage: Eukaryota > Metazoa > Mollusca > Polyplacophora > Lepidopleurida > Hanleyidae > Hanleya > Hanleya hanleyi. The sequence goes on from JAVTVY010022193.1 coordinate 40,373, forward strand.
TTTACCTCGTGGACATGGCAGAGAAGACAATATATTGTCTAATTAGCACTTTGATAATCTCATCTAAATTGCATAGATTCGCACTTCAGGGAGAGTTAATATATTGTCAATTTAGCGTAGATTCGCAAATGTGTTTACCTCGTCGAGATTGCAGAGAAGACAATATATTGTCTAATTAGCACTTTGATAATCTCATCTCAATTGCATAGATTCGCACGTCAGGGAGAGTTAATATATTGTCTATTTAGCGTAGATTCGCAAATCTGTTTTACCTCGGGGAGACTGCAGGGGAGGCAATATATTGTCTAATTAGCTCTTTGATAATCTCATCTAAATTGCATAGATTCGCACTTCACGGAGAGTTAATATATTGTCTATTTAGCGTAGATTCGCAAATGTGTTTACCTAGTCGAGATGGCAGAGAAGACAATATATTGTCTAATTAGCACTTTGATAATCTCATCTAAATTGCATAGATTCGCACTTCATGGAGAGTTAATATATTGTCTATTTAGCGTAGATTCGCAAATCTGTTTTACCTCGACGAAACTGCAGGGGAGGCAATATATTGTCTAATTAGCACTTTGATAATCTCATCTAAGTTGCATAGATTCGCACGTCAGGGAGAGTTAATATATTGTCTATTTAGCGTAGATTCGCAAATATGTTTAACTTGGGCGAAATTTCAGAGAAGACAATATATTGTCTAATTAGCACTTTGATAATCTCATCTAAACTGCATAGATTCGCACTTCACGGAGAGTTAATATATTGTCAATTTAGCGTAGATTCGCAAATGTGTTTACCTCTTCGAGATGGCAGAGAAGACAATATATTGTCTAATTAGCACTTCGATAATCTCATCTAAATTGTCTAGATTCGCACGTCAGGGAGAGTTAATATATTGTCTATTTAGCGTAGATTCGCAAATCTGTTTTACCTCGAAGAAACTGCAGGGGAGGCAATATATTGTCTAATTAGCACTTTGATAATCTCATCTAAACTGCATAGATTCGCACTTCACGGAGAGTTAATATATTGTCAATTTAGCGTAGATTCGCAAATGTGTTCACCTCTTCGAGATGGCAGAGAAGACAATATATTGTCTAATTAGCACTTTGATAATCTCATCTAAATTGTATAGATTCGCACGTCAGGGAAAGTTAATATATTATCTATTTAGCGTAGATTCGCAAATGTGTTTACCTCGTCGAGATGGCAGAGAAGACAATATATTGTCTAATTAGCACTTTGATAATCTCATCTAAATTGCATAGATTCGCACTTCACGGAAAGTGAATATATTGTCTATTTAGCGTAGATTCGCAAATGTGTTTACCTAGTCGAGATGGCAGAGAAGACAATATATTGTCTAATTAGCACTTATATAATCTCATCTAAATTGCATAGATTCGCACTGCATGGTAAGGTAATATATCGTCTATTTAGCGTAGATTCGCAGATCGATTTGTCATTCACTTTATTGTCACATCAGGGAGAGTTAATATATTGTCAGTTTAGCGCAGATTCGCAAATGTGTTTACCTCGTCGAGATGGCAGAGAAGACAATATATTGTCTAATTAGCACGTTGATAATCTCATCTAAATTGTATAGATTCGCACTTCACGGAAAGTTAATATATTGTCTATTTAGCGTAGATTCGCAAATGTGTTTATCTAGTCGAGATGGCAGAGAAGACAATATATTGTCTAATTAGCACTTTGATAATCTCATCTAAATTGCATAGATTCGCACTTCACGGAGAGTTAATGTATTGTCTATTTAGCGTATAGATTCGCAGTTGCGTTTTTCTGCACAGTGCCAACAGAGGGTGTTTCAAACTCAGAATTGGGAATTGATATCGGGAGAATGATTTCAGGGAAATTACTTTTTTCAAGTTAGCGTAGATTCACAAAACGATTTGATCTCGGCAACTGGTTTCTGTGCATGAGAGACAATATATTGTGTAAATAGCATTTTATGTAATTATCATCTAAATTGCATAGATTCGCGCTTCCTGGAAAGTTAATATATCGTGTAATTAGCGTAGATTCCCACTCTGATCTTGTTCTCGCCGATTCCTGGAAGAATTATTATCTTCAGTTTAGCGTAGATTCTCACCTTATGGCATGGTAAGTTAATATATTGTCTATTTGACGTAGATTCGCAAATACATTTTATTCATACACATTTTTTGTTGAATGGTAAGCAATATATTGTGTAATTAGAGCATTGATAATGTGATGTAAATTGCAAATATCCGCAATTCAAGAAGACTTAATATACTATCTATTTAACATATATTCACAAAGCGGTTTAACCCTATCAATCATGCTTCATTCTCTATTGTTGAACCCAGAAATGATATGTTGTTAATATAACAATAATATTATCTATGCGGCAGTTAATCCTTAACAAGTAAATTGAATGAGGATATCCCCTGTTTGTTGAACCTAGAAATACCATATTGTTCCAATCACTGTAAAACCATTAAGTGAACAATTCTCGTGAGAATCAAATGGCATTTGACGCTAGGGATTGCGTTCAAATGATAAAAGGTCGACAATAATTTGATGATATTCCGTGCAGATTTTAGCAACTATCTCCCTAAAAAAATAACTATATAGTCAGCTGTGAGTGTATCCAAGGGGTGGTTTTAAAATTTGCAGTGCTATCGCGAGAGGCGGTGCATGGCCTCTCGGACTTACAGAAATGGTGTGATGTAAATTGCAAATATCCGCAATTCAAGAAGACTTAATATACTTTCTATTTAACATATATTCACAAAGCGGTTTAACCCTGTCAATCATGCTTCATTCTCTATTGTTGAAACCAGAAATGATATGTTGTTAATATAACAATAATATTATCTATGCGGCAGTAAATCTTTAACAAGTAAATTGAATGTGGATATCCCCTGTTTGTTGAACCTAGAAATGCCATATTGTTCCAATCACTATAAAGCCATTAAGTGAACAATTCTCGTGAGAACCAAATGGCATTTGACGCTAGGGATTGCGTTCAAATGATAAAAGGTTGACAATAATTTGATGATATTCCGTGCAGATTTTAGCAACTATCTCCCTAAAAATATCTGTGAGTGCATCCAAGGGGTGGTTTTAAAATTTGCAGTTCTATCGCGAGAGGCGGTGCATGGCCTCTCGGACTTACAGAAATGGTAATGGCAATGTCGCTCATGACAATGCTTCACCATTGATTGTTGAACCTAGAAACGGCATATTGTTACCATAATAACAATACTAAGAAAGGGCGTTAATCACGAAAGCTAAAAACCTGGACTCTCTCTCGTATATTGTTTAACCATAATCTTTGCTCCATGCTACATCTAATGCTACATTCTTATCTTCGCAATGAATATATCATGTCATAAGTACATGTAATTTGGATCACCTTCTTCTACAAAAATGATATTAGATACCTGTGCATTGCGTTTACGTGATAAAATCATATAATTATATCTTGTACGATTTGTCACACATCATTTGCATTGACATTTTCTTCCTCCGGTACTGGCGCTATAGTCGCGTCTTTGTCTCTTCAATTGGTGGTATTGGGTCCATTGACATTATTAACAGAAGAAGCTGCTTCACCGAAGAATCAGAACGGCCATATGTTGTTAATAATAAGCCAGTAATTAAAATTGTTGTTATGGAACACTCTTGTCGATTTACAGTGATACATACAGAAATATTGTGGACAGGATACAAAAGTTGTTATCCATAAAATAGCCTTTTATTATTTATGGTATCAGGTCATTTCGTCACGCGATATTCCGGCATGCTACATTCGATAAACGACATTTCGGCACGCGACTATGACATGTGAAAATGTCGCGTGCCACAATGTCGTACTCTTCACTTTGTGCCGAAATGTTGCATGCCGAAATCTCGTATATGCCGAGATGTCGCGTGCCGAAATGTCGCGGATTTGTTATATATTCGACTTTTTACTGGAGATATATGTGTCACTTGAGGGGAGATTTGGAGTGTTTGTTTCATACTTTTTCTTTATTCCCAGAAACTGAAATAGAATATGTTGTATCTGCTATCGACAATGTACAAAGAAAGCTAAAACCTGGCATGGAGATATCCAAACCATAGTTGATTAGTCTACACTAATTTGGGTTTGGATAGAAAAAACTCGGTAAAACAAAAGCCCGCTGCAAGTTCACTGAGATTGTATACATTCTTACTTTGAAAAGAAATGACTGCATATATGAATGCATTTGTAGATCAGTATCACTGATTTATAATGTACATATATTATGTTTCAGGTACACTATAGATGGACTTAGGCATTTGTCTACTTTAGTTCAATAGTGTTTGTACCCAGCTCCAAGTGGGCGTTTTGTACAATAAATTCTGATTCTGACAACTTGCTAGAGTCATCTATACCACTGGCCTCCGTTATTACTGTTAAAAGAAATCACATGGAAATGATATGCCAATCTACTTTTATTTAAGTCTGGGCGACGTGGAAATGTGGGAAATTTAAATTCAGTTGCCACAGTGCTATTTAGACAATATATTGTGAAGCCGGCGTGTGAAATTGAATCTGCGAATCTACGCTAAATAGACAATATATTAAGTACCGTATCCAGGAGGTGCGAATCGATGCAATTTAGATGCGATTATCAAAGTGCTAATTAGACAATATATTGTTTCTTTCTGAGGAACAAGAGCTCCAAGTCCCAGCTTCGCACATATGTATATAGTCTACATTTCATTCGTGTATTTCGAAAAGGAAAACGCCGACATTCTCAGTATGAGCAAACTGAGAAGAATGGAATGTGCTCGCGTGAAGCTTTCTCGCGATGACAGATTAAGGAAAGAGATATTCAGCGTTTGACGTCATGTTACATTGTACGTCACAGGTTATGTTGACTTTGGTCCATGGAAGATGAGCGTTATCCGCTTTAATAAGTATCGGCGACCCCAGTGGGTTATAACTTGTCATTGACGTCACGGACAAGTCGAACGATATTCTCGCTCACCCGAATCAGTCGGTGTACCTCGTGTGAGGGAGGATAGTTGAATCGATGCAGGGGGCATATTGCGGTCGGTGGATTTGTTCGGGGGAAACAGAATATATTGTATAATTAGCATCTCGTTCTAAATAGCAAAGTATCCTAGAAAATATCTGCAAATTAGCAGCTTTGCTAATTAGATTCTAAATAGATGCGAGAGAATATAAGCCAATCGCGCACCTTAATGAAAATTTCACACAATTTTATTCGAAAACAGTCGAATAGTGAAGCACAGTACTGATGTCATATTGTTCTAATATCTACGGTATCCCAATATTTACACAGTGCTGATGATGGAACATCAGGACTTCAGTCTGTAATTAATTTTTGTTTACATCTCATTCCTGTAATGAAATCTCCCTGGAGCAGACCTTCCCCCTGTTTTCTGCATGACCCATGTGTCCCTTATTTGCCTAGTGAAGCCCCAGTTCCACCCAATCCAGGACAAGAACAATAGAAACGCATGTCAGATATGAATTAAGGAGACAGGACCCCTTTTTATTCTGAAATAATTTTGGCTCAAAGTCTTGAACTCTCATCTTCAGGCTAGAACAGCAGCTGTGAGATTAGACCAAACTTTACAGTTATTTCCTTGATCTTTTGTCTTTGAGCCTGACAGGCAATGGCAAAGACGTGTGACACAAAGCCTGGTTGCGAGCGATCTGAGCCTATGCCTGCAGATCGGGTTCGCCAGATCATGACATATTTGAGATATTTCCTCTAATTTCCTTCATCAATAAATGGGAGAAGGACAGGTTTTAGAGAGCACAAGCCCAATCCACCCAGGGCTTGTAGAAGAAGGCTGCATTCACCAAACTTGGCCCACTGGTCCAGCGCGGATTACTGGTCCCACACTGCAGAAATTAACACATTTATGGTTTAAATCGCTGGACAAACTTCGCTGGGCTTCCTGTATTTGAGCAGGTCTACTGCCTGACAGAGCGACATGAGATTTGACATGAGACAGGCATTAGGGCTAACCGCTGTGCACACTGCCAAAATCGATTCGGATAAAAACAAACATTCACAGTTGTCTCACAATGAGCAGTGTAGGTCTACAAGTAACACTTCCGTAAATGAGTAACTGCTACCAAGTCGGAAAATTTACAAAACCATAAAACAAATAGTTTAAAGGTGAACTGCAAAGCTTTTAATTTTATCTAAGTTGTTGCTTATATTCATCTTGTCTTTTATTCATCTTTATACGTTTTTGGGCCAAATATAGTTTGCAAAATTGTACTAATAACAATATTTAAGCTATCCGGTTATAAATCCGTCTTGAAAACTTGCATCGCTCATCTCTCTTGGTTTGTAGAACGTTATGACGTTTTAGTGGTCCCCTTCATTCAAGTTTTATTCAAATGTGATGTCATGCTACGTCGGATGAATGAACGAGGACCACTATAACGTCATGACGTTCCAAAAACAACGGGAGGCAAGCGATGACGTTTTTAAAAGTTCTGGCTCTCGGTATAAGTTTTGACTTCTCATATACCCAAAATAAAACAATAACCCACAGAACTATTATAACAGAGCCATAAGACATGTACATGTAAAATAACTATAACAGAGCCATAAGACATGTACATGTAAAATGAACATGTACCTCAATTATATTCCATTATTATTTAATGTTTGTTTATTGTGAATTTGTATTATAAGTATGGAGTTATTAGTTACTGATAAATGTATACACTCAATATTATGTAACACATGTTATAACTAGGATTTAATGCTATGAGTTTACTTTTGTAATAAGATTTTATGATAACAGTTCTATTAGTTCATAGCTCTTGAAAGTTGACATTTAATTAGTGTTGTTAGACCATTTCTGACCAGTTGGTGCAAAGACAGGAGCCAGGTGTCAATTGTAGTCAGACTGTCATTTTAGTATAAGATAATCCTTTGTTGTTATTAGGTCAGACTCCCTACTGTTATTGGAGATGTCATATAGAATGAACAGGATAACCGATAGACATGTCAAGACATTAGAATTACTTATATAATAGTCAAACAGTATTTGTGATTGTTAGGAATCACTACCTGGAGATCTCGCTAAAACCCCAATGATATAAATATTGGGCAGTATGAAATTAAGTTAGTTCACTTTTAGAATTCATCTTGGCATGCGACTTTGCAGCGCCAAGGCAGTTAGTAAATGTAAGTTATATAGGTAACACTTGTAAATGTAGGTTGCTATATGTACTAACATATAGTTTCTGTAATAACTGGAAGTGCTGTATAATTGTGTATATTAGAATTAATATTACGTCAAGGTTAGATAATTAGATTAGGGTAAATAAAGCTAGGTTGTGTTATATTTAACATGGACTACGACTTACTTATTAATGTGATAACCAGTGAGCCAACCAGGTTATAGATAGTGGAGAATCCCGGCCTGTAATCTTCTTAGATTGACAGACTTTCCCAGTACAACTGCTCTTAGCTCCCCAAACTAAGAGATTTCATATCGGAATATATGATGACATCGGAATATGCAACGAATGGTGAACACCCAAGGAAAAACAACACAAGAATGATTAGACGAAGATGAAATAATTCAAGCCGCCTTTGATGACTGACAGAACCAGCTAAGGAGCCTGATTACCAAGAAAGAGTGACAAACACCAAGAGTAAGTATAATCGCCATATGATTTACTAACTAGCTTGTTTTATCTATCTTGTCTTGGAAATTCAAACTGATTTAACCTTAAACAGTAAAATGGCCAGCTGGAAGTGCAACAAACACAACTGTCAAAAAGTAGGTAGAGCTTACAATAGCATACATTGTCAAGTGAGACCTAACATTTCTCTCACAACACCCCTTGAGAAAAGCTCAGTGCATATCAAGGTTGGCAAGTTAAAAACACATGCTTTAGTCGACACAGGGGCAAGCATCTCTTGCATTTCACAGCGGTGTTTGCAGAAAGCCTACCCAAATGCAGTCACTAATACATGTAATTTACGAGCCATTACAGGTGTTTGTGGTGAAGTTCATTCTGTGTTAGGCGTAGTGAATCTACCAATTCAATTTGAAGATCTTGAAGAGCTCAGTGGAGAATTTTATGTATTTAAAACATTACACAAAGATGTAATTTTAGGAGAGGATTTCTTAAGGAAATATGATGCAAACATTGATTTTAAAAGGAACAGACTATTGCTTTGCAATGGTCAGTTTAACATTTCCATGGCGACTGAAACAAACAACAAAACATATGGACATAAGGAATCTGGGTGTGCTCAAACAACAGACATTATTCTGGTTAAACCAAAGCGTGAAATAAATTTTCCTGTATATGTACCTGAAGCAGGTGATGGAAATTTGATCTTATTGGAGCCAATAGAGTCACTTTCAGCAAAATATAGCATTGCAGGTGCGCGCACTGTCGCAAAAGTTAAAAACAAAATGGCTATTTACAAAGTAATGAACCCATCCAACCTTCCTGTCTATATCGAGAAGCATGCAACAATTGCCACATTTCATGTAGTCACACAAGACTCGATTACAACGATGAAACAAGAGAATACGTCAAACAACCCCGCTGATGTAAATTTCATGGAAGGAGACACGAAAAGTGATGCTTATTATGCTAACCTAGCACGAGACCTAGGAATAACACTAGACGATTCCATACTTACACCGGAACAAAAGGATTCATTTTTAGCATTTCTTGGTCGTAACCGTGATGTTTTTGCCAAAGATATGAGTGAATTAGGCAAAGCTAGTGCTCATTATCACAGAATTTTCACTAAAACGGAAAAACCAATTTATTCACGTCCTTATCGACAAAGCCCCCAGACAAAACAGCGGTGTGATGAATTAGTGAAAGAAATGCTGGAAAATAACATAGTTGAACCATCACTATCTGAATGGTCATCCCCTGTAGTGCTTGTGAAAACGAAAAATGGAAAATATAGATTTGCGGTAGACTATCGCAAGCTGAATGCGATCACAGAACCAATTTCTTTTCCCCTCCCATTGTTATCAGGTGCTATCGACTCTGTAGCGCAAGCAAAGTCTAAAATATTTTCTGTTCTTGACCTGGCAAGTGGTTTTTGGCAAATTCCACTACATGAAGACACGAAACCAAAAACCGCGTTTACGACGGATCAGGGAAGGTTCCAATTCCGAGTTCTTCCGTTCGGAATGAGAAATTCGCCCGCAAGCTTCAGTCTCATGATGTCACAGGTCCTTGCCGGCCTTACTTATCTTCACACCCTATGCTATATAGATGATATTTTATGTCATTCAAACACATTGGATGAACATATGGTCCATCTTGGACAAATTTTCTCTCGCTTACGGGAAGCAAATCTTAAATTACAACCGCCAAAATGTGCATTTGCACAGCGGCAAGTTCCATATCTAGGACACGTGCTAAGTGATCAAGGTATTCATGTGGATGAAGCCAAAGTTCATGCTGTTAAATCATTTCCCAGACCAAAATCACAGAAAGAGGTTCGAAGTTTCCTAGGTTTATGCAATTACTATCGCAAATTTGTACAAAATTATGCTTCAATAGCATCCCCCATGAATCAACTTCTTCAGAAAGACGTTAAATTTAAATGGACCGATGACACTGAAGATTCATTCAAAGCACTCAAACAAGCACTTGTCACAGCCCCTATATTAGCATATCCAGATTTCCAAAAAGAATTCATTATTTCAACAGATGCGTCTGATAGTGCAATAGGATATGTTTTAGGACAAAAAGATGAAAAAGGCAATGAACATGCTATAGCCTTTGGCGGGCGATCCCTGCGCGGTAGTGAAAAGACATGGCATATCTCAGAGAAAGAAGGTCTTGGATTAGTTGAATCAGTTCGTGCCTTTCGTCCATACATCGCAAATGGTCACTTTCGTGTTTTCACTGACCACATTGCCCTCACTTGGTTAAACAACATAAAAGCTAACAAAGGTAGACTAGGCAGGTGGGCTCTCGAGCTTCAAGAGTACAATTTCACAATTCAGTACAAGCCAGGAGCTAAAAATGGAAATGCTGATGGGTTGTCTAGAAGAGAATATGAAGCAACCACAACTGAAAGTACAGAAGAAACCATTGTGAGTAGTATAGAAACCACATATTTATCCAATACAGAGAATCAGAATGAGCCAATTGAGGCAACCCTAACATATAGGGAACCGAAACATGCTCATTTAGCAACTATATGTCCAAAAGATACAATTGTTGTGGCACAAGTCAATACTGAAATTGTAATTTCAAATCCATTTTTGGAGGGCACACAACGTGAGTGTCCTGACTTGGCCCCGATCTTTGCCTACAAAGAAAATGGTGATCTACCGGATGATCCAAAACAGAGTCGTCGCTTAGTTGCGGAAGCATATCATTATGTCATTGAGGACGGAATTCTGTATCATTTCTTTAATACAAAAAATAAAAAGGCTGCCGATTCTTATACCAAACAAATAGCTGTTCCTAGAGGTAATCGCAAAGATATACTCCAAGCCTATCATGATTCAGTGCTAGGAGGTTGCCACCAAGGTCAAGAAAGAATGTATGCTGCTATAAGATCCAAATATCATTGGGATAAAATGTACACAGATGTGTGTACCTATGTACGTACATGCACGACATGTCAACAGATCAAAACAAATGTTCATGATAAGCCTGCACCACTTAAACCCTTGCCATATGAACGTGCTTTCTCACGGCTTCATATTGACATACTCGGCCCACTTCCAAAAACTCCGGATGGTTCCAAATATCTACTCCTTGTAGTGGATTCTTACAGCAAATGGCCAACAAATTTTCCTATGAAAACCCAGGAGGCCACTGAAGTTGCATCCATTTTATATCGAGAAATTCTCACACGTTATGGGTCACCAGACAAATTAGTCAGCGATCGCGGTGCTCAGTTCATGTCCAAACTCATAGCAGCCATGACAGAACTATTCAACATCAAACATGCTAAAACCAGTTCATATCATCCTGCAACCAATGCTACATGTGAAAGAATGAATCGCGTCATTGAACAGGGTCTAAGAGCCTACATCAAGGAAGATCAAACTGATTGGCCAGATCATATACCAGGTATTATGATGGCATACCGCATGACCCCAGCCACTCAATCAACTGGCTTATCTCCTTATCAAATGCTGTTTGGTAGACAGATGAGAACACCAATAGATACCTCTCTAATTCCAAAAGAAACACTGTCAAAGGATCATAGAACATACTTGTCAAAAATTCTAGACAATCTGGCTGAGTATAGAAAAATTGCAGATGAAAATTTGAAAAAAGCCCAAACAAAATACAAAACTTATTATGATAGAAGAACAAAGGAACCAACATTCGAACCAGCACAAAAGGTATGGTTATATTGTACGAAAAAGACTGTGGGCCGATCTCCCAAACTAACAAAAAAGTGGCAAGGACCATATTATGTTGTATTGGTTGAACAAAACTACACATACAAATTGCGCAAATGTAGTGACGATAAAGAAGTGAAATCAATGATTCATGCAAACCGTCTCAAAAAGTTTCATGACCCAGCAGACAGGCCAAACTATGAGCCTGACGATTTACCACAAACAAATGATGAACTCAATCCAGAAGAAATAGAATCAGAAAATGATGGAAACAAAACAAATACCAATGACAAACAGAACAATGTCACAAAAGAAACAAAAGACCATCATGTGCCAAAAACAAAAGTAGCACTTAAGAACAATGAACAGTCAAAAACAAGAGTAACACCCAAAACCATTCAACATCCTAAAGGTACCAGTACAATGCCAAGATCAAGTACAAATCAAGATCCCAGCTTGGTAACAACACCAAACAAATTCTTAGTGACTGAAATTGACAAAATTCTAGCATCAAAACGTTACAATGGACGAATGTGCTACAGGATTAAATGGGTAGACAAGACTAGAGGCTCCACCTGGGAGCATGATACGAGTCTCCCAGATGAGCTGCGTCGACAATATCATGCCGACAAAACATTGTCTGGCAAGAAGAGGCGCAAACCTTTAGGCCAAAATAAGTTTTTCATGAAGAAATCTGAACAAACAGTGGCTTTTGTTAACTCGGATCGAAGTGAGTTCATGTCCAAACAGCAACCCATGATAGATATTAAAAGTGTAAAAATAGAAAATATTCGGAAAATCAAGTTCATTGATGGCATGTATTATGTGAAAGTGTTATACAAAACGAAGGAACAGGTGCGTGGCGCAGCCTGGTTCCCACTTGATCAGATACCCCAAAACAAAATACACCACTTAATTGTACATGTACGACACGTGATTCATCAGACAGAAAAAGAATGGTATGAGGAAAATCCCTTCGATCGCAAATTAGTTCAACGACGAACTTCAGTGCCACACTCCCTCAAGATTTTCAAATTCCAGTTTCAGATGGGAACACAATTATTCAAATCTAGAGATATGCCATATCAATGGAATCCTGTCGAAAATATTGATCTGAATATGGTGTATGATTTTCTTGATGATTTAGAGGGACACAATACACACATTCGATTTGATAAGAGCATATATGCATAGTTTTTATATCGGCAAAAGATGTACCGAAAGATCATGACTTTGCTGAGACAACCACAGGACTGGTAAGAGACTTGTCACCCCTGACAGATTCTGTGATACTCTTAAATGTGGCTTGACAAACCATATTCGAGTACCAAAGGAATATGTATATAATTAGTTACTGCTTACAAGTTGTTACATTATATGTTGATGTATTGATGTAGTTTGTTATAATTCCCACTAACATGACTAACTTATTTTATGTTGTGAAAAATCCAAGGATCTTGCGGATGTAAGGTTTGCACTTTATACTCTCATGTATGTATGTATGTATATGCATACATGAATACTACCTACATGTATGTTTATTCTTTCCTCGAAAATAATTGTTTAATAACACTTAAAAATTATGTGAGTCATTCATCTTGACAAAATAAAGTATAGTTTCTCTGTTGTGCTCTTTCACTGAGGCACCGGTTGAAAATCAAGTGCTAGGGTCAGACTTGTCTGCAGCAAGTCTTCCCATCAAACTTTTTCAGCCGGGGTTTCAAGTGAAAAGCAACATTACATTTTCTATTTTTGATTTTCAGGCATTATATTAATTATCCAACAGGATTTCTTTCTCAATTTCATTCATTTATGTTCTTGACAATAGATCACTGTGTCAGAATAAGTATTACTGACTTGACTAGAACCTATATCTCTCTTTACATAGTGATCAGTGTCCTTGTTTTGCATTTGCAATATTGTATCTAAACAAGAATATATATGTACATAGTCCTCAATATAACCCATGTATGTAAGTATGTAAATGATGTAGTGATACATGTAACAAAATTATAAAAAAAGAAGAAAAAAAAATGAAGATTGACTAAATAATCACTCTTGAATAATAATGAATATCTTTGCGCCAACTCTATGTATACAAATTTAAACATTGCTAACTCTCTGCATTTCACATCTGAGTGTTTCAGCTGTATGGTGTCCACAGACAGAAGTGACCCAAGAAAGCCAAGAGCAAAAGCTCCCCATATTCCAGACAAGTATCAGTGACCTCAGCCACAGTTCAACATTACACAGGAACCTTCAACTTCAATCAACATCACATAAGAACTTCTAAAAACTCCACCAAACATCGATTAAAATGACTACCACAGACAATTTATTACAGTTTCGGGACGAAACTTATTCGGGGACGGAGGGAACTATAACAGAGCCATAAGACATGTACATGTAAAATAACTATAACAGAGCCATAAGACATGTACATGTAAAATAACTATAACAGAGCCATAAGACATGTACATGTAAAATGAACATGTACCTCAATTATATTCCATTATTATTTAATGTTTGTTTATTGTGAATTTGTATTATAAGTATGGAGTTATTAGTTACTGATAAATGTATACACTCAATATTATGTAACACATGTTATAACTAGGATTTAATGCTATGAGTTTACTTTTGTAATAAGATTTTATGATAACAGTTCTATTAGTTCATAGCTCTTGAAAGTTGACATTTAATTAGTGTTGTTAGACCATTTCTGACCAGCTGGTGCAAAGACAGGAGCCAGGTGTCAATTGTAGTCAGACTGTCATTTTAGTATAAGATAATCCTTTGTTGTTATTAGGTCAGACTCCCTACTGTTATTGGAGATGTCATATAGAATGAACAGGATAACCGATAGACATGTCAAGACATTAGAATTACTTATATAATAGTCAAACAGTATTTGTGATTGTTAGGAATCACTACCTGGAGATCTCGCTAAAACCCCAATGATATAAATATTGGGCAGTATGAAATTAAGTTAGTTCACTTTTAGAATTCATCTTGGCATGCGACTTTGCAGCGCCAAGGCAGTTAGTAAATGTAAGTTATATAGGTAACAATAGATAATTAGATTAGGGTAAATAAAGCTAGGTTGTGTTATATTTAACATGGACTACGACTTACTTATTAATGTGATAACCAGTGAGCCAACCTGGTTATAGTATACTCAATGGAAAAAATGTTAACCGCTGATAGCTCTATTTATTTTAGCTCTGAATAGCAGATTAAAGAAAAATAATGAGAGTCAGCACTCGAGTTACGAATTTATGTAGTGAACGCTGTGTTTGCATGACTTTTTCAGGCCATGGCACGACCTAGCTTGGCCATTCATGGATGATGGTGGTTCGGAACTGGCTCCGTCAGTTGTTGTCAACAATGGAGCGGGTAGCCTTTAGAGTGACACTCGAGTGAATAAATTTATAACAGATATGTAGTACCATATGATAATTATATGTGAGAAACAAAACATCAAAACTTTGATCGGAAGCGCCAGCAGACGACACTGTTTTTTCATGACGACGGGTCATGGTGTTTGTACTTAGACCGATCTGCGTATGGAGTAGGTCTGTGAGCTATCTCCTAACAAAAGCAAGGCATGCATAATATAATTTAAGCATGATTGGAAGGTTGATCAACTCGTTCGAAAGCACCAATTGTTTTAAGATTTCGCGTGACCTTGGCTGTGACAAGAAGCAATGTTTAGGGAAGTGGGTCGGAACTGGCACTGGATCGGAACTGGCGACGTGACTGTACCGGTCGTATCATATTTGCATTAGTACAATAAATCTAAGAGGGTTATGTTGGTAGGCCTACCGGTATATGATAACGGTAACCAAATATATTGCACATTCGGTTAACAGGCCACCAGAGTTTTTCAATAAAACGGTTATTGTTAGGGATGACCTTGATACGCGCCAATTTTGTATTGCCCTTCTTCGGTTCTTCCCCCCTAATCCCACAGTGACTTGAGTAGCAGGGGGTGTCTTCGTCGATGTTGTTGTTGTTGTGATTATATATATTTTTTTTTTTGCAAGAATATATTTATTTCCCACCTTTTCATACACCACAATGACAGTAGATGTCATAAAAATGCTTTATATACGCCCTAAATCGATCTACATACCCCTCCTCTACTAGATCTCCATCTCTAATAACAAGTGTGGTTACTTAATGTTAAAGCCGTATACCGACTTTCGCCACGAATCCCGGTACAGGGGGTAATTCGGGCGTCTGCAGACAACCAACAGTAAATGGATGAGCAGACGTGAACTATGGTGAAAACTAAACGGGCGTGGGGAATTCCATGAGGTAAGTTCTCCTGCATTCGAAGCTTTTCGGCCTCGATTTCAAAAGTCTTCGGAAGTCTTTTATCAGTTACTGGAAACCAGCCATATCGTGGAGAATGTATTGTGTACCGGGATTCGTGGCGAATTCTTTAACATAGAAGTAACCACACTTGTTATTAGAGATGGAGATCTAGTAGAGGTGTATGTAGATCGATTTAGGGCGTATATAAAGCATTTTTATGACATCTACTGTCATTGTGGTGTATGAAAAGGTGGGAAATAAATATATTCTTGCAAAAAAAATTATATATATAATCACAACAACAACAACATCGACGAAGACACCCCCTGCTACTCAAGTCACTGTGCCTAATCCTCAGTAAACACACACTCACACATCGATATTCGAAATCTGAGACTGTCATTGTTATCACAAGGAAATGCGACATGGCAAACTGGAGAATATAAATAATTCCGGAAATAACGTACATCAATCTAATTCGCTTGATAACTCTGTCAACATGCCAAGATGTTTGACAGTTGACGAGTTTCTCTACACGAAGTTTCGCGCCAAAAGAATCTGCCACGTGAACTGCGCGCCACAACAGGTATTTAGATTGCTTCGGTTCCCTCCCCTGTATTGATTTATGAAGGATGCAAATTCAGTATTACACACTCAAAGATGAGTATATACCACATATAACAAAAAGAGAAATCAGAGGATACCTACATTCACAAATTCCCGCGTTTCAGTTCTGATTTTACCGGTATTCGCCTGTTATCAGTTACCGATATGCATTATCATAGTAACCCTATTATTAAGAACTAGGGCACCCTACTGAATCGACAAGTATGATTGTAGGTGAATGCACCAGTCCATTTGTCATGCGACCATGAACTGTAGATTGGATCACTTCACATTGAAGTCGGATAACAGCTGCAATAAGGTCTCTGTTAATTAATCTTTAGCTTCTCATGACCCGCCCGCATGTTTTTTTGTCGTAACAATAATTACGCATTGTTTTAATTATTTGGCATTTTTTGCTGCAAAAAAAAATGTGCAGAAAAAGGCAACGGTCGAAATAACGCATGCCTACCTGCCGCCGGCAAGTGAATTTTTCCGGCGACAGGTTGCAAAAAAATCTGCCTGTCGCATGCGGCAAGTATTTCGTCCAACAAAAACGATAAAATGCGACCAGTTTTCGTAAATACCTTTTTGAAGACTAGATATATCTGAAGGAATGGACAATCCAAGAAATAATCCATTGAAAATTTATTTCAAGCCGATCTTTGGCCATTGCTGTTGGTGTTCTCTGTCAACATTTCCCGCGACAAGTTACTTCCGGTTGCGCGTTGTCTTGCGCGGTAGTCCGGTGCATGCAAAAGTCGGACTTGTTGCATGCAAAAGTCGGACCTGTTACGAAACGGAATTGGACTGAGTTTTTTCAGTTCGTTTCGATGGTAAATAATATTGTTGCCTTCTTTTCTTGGATTTCTGTTCACAAGCTGACGTTTTTCTATGCAGACATTTCAGTTAATTGATAATTCCAACGGGACTCTGGTGGTTGATTCTAATTTATTGGAAGCAGCAATTTTACAAGGGGAGACTATTGATAAATATAACTAAATTTTGTTGGGATACTGGTTAACTCCTCTCAAATTTTCCTTCTTTAAAAAGGGTGTTACTTGAATATAAATCCTATGATATAATGTCACAGGTGCCATTTAAATTTCACATGATTTAGTCAACAACAAAGCTTTTTGCAGTTCTAATTGCAGAAATTAGGGAAATAGTTGTCTTTGACAAGTTGATATAAACTTTCCATTGGTGCTCGAAGTTTACCATATACATAACTTCTTTTTTATTGCAATGTCTTAATGCAGCCAAATAATTAATAATTAATAATTACAGCATTCAGCATCATCATAATTTCCTCCCAAGGTCATGAGAAGCTAAAGATTAATTAACAGGGGCTGAGGCAACATATGATTGTATATCAGATATGTCGACAGTCCATGGTAGCTACCATTTGTCTTGGCAACAGTCCATTTGGCCAATCATTGGCCTAGGCTACACAGTTCACGTCAGTTCGGACTGACCGTATTTTGACCTACCATGGACTGTCGATCGATCCGATGATGATACCATGGACTGTCGTAATATCAGACAGACAGAGAATAAACTATTAATGGTTCATATTCCTCTTAAACACACACAAGTGAAAGGAATCGAGAGATGAATGAGTCAGTGATACATGAGGCGGGCAGTAAGTTCCCACGTGTTCATTTTGTGCTCATTTCCTCACACTATAATTCGATGCTAATACCTACCATGGACTGTCCACCAACACCTAAAAACACTTCTCGCCGCAAAAATGTTTAAAATTTTTGTTAACTTGAGATAGTAATAACCCTACATTCGGTGACAATATAGTACGATATCTCTCCAACAAAAAATGACTGGACACCAGTAACCATACCTGTCATCGATATGCTGAAAATCGTTCATTTTCGGCTGTGGTCACTGTCGTCTGGTCAGACACACGCCCACGCTTGATAACGAAAGCACCGAAAAACCTACCATTGACTGTGATTTGACACGTGACCGGCGGTGTTTATCTACAATCATACTTGTCGATTCAGTAGGGTGTAGGATAAGCTTTTAAAGGTGAAATAAATTTGTTTTGTATTTAATCACGTTACATTCGAATGCAGCGTGACTGAATTTCAGTGAAATAGCCATATATAATATGAACACGTGTTGGATACATTTTTCCATGAAATCTCTGTTCCTCATTCCAGATGATGTTTCGTTCGAATCCTGAGTATCCGGACTAATTTATATCTGATTTCCATCAAGTAAAGTCTCAAATTGGACCGTTCAAAATTTATCGGAGGGGGCGGGGGCTGGTGCATTTCAGCGGAGGGCAAACAGTTTTTTTCTTGTGGTTCGAGGAGGGGAGTGCTTACTTTTCTTACTGGTCCATCAGGGGGGTATTTACTTTTTTTGCCAACTTAATGGTGGCGGGAGACACTAATTTTTTTTTCGTGCATCAAGAGTTGTTGGGGGTATTGTCATCATGTACGTACTTAACTGTTCGTTACTTTTTTTCTTTTTGGGGGTGTGGGTCTCTAGGTCAAAGTAGTGGTCAAACTAGGTAACTTGTTACTACCATATATATAAGAGCCCAACTTGTATCGCATATGCATGTTCTCAGATAGGTTAAGCTTTCAATTTGTCACCAATTGCTTGTTGCCATCAAACGTTTCTTCATCTACCAAGGCCCTATTCAATTACCTCCAAGTCCGAGGGGTTCTCGGTGCTTTGCACGGTTCATGTTCACACTTTATTAGTTAGAAACCAACGTATCGGTATTATGATTACACACAGTTACACTGGGTATGGTGGGATTGATTCAAGTTGAATTTTTTTGTCATGATTATGATATGTCCAGTGTACAAATACCTGTACCTGTCATGTGCATGCTTTGAATTACTGGAAGGCTCCAAGCTAACTACCGTAATATTCAAAGGAATGAGTTAATGCACCATTTACGGTACAACCTCCTGTTGTTGTTGGTTTTTTTTGTTTTTGTTTTTTTTGTTTGCTTAAATAATATACCATTAAATATATACAACTGAGGAGAGGTCAGAACTTTTTGGGGGGGACTTCGAGAGGGGGGTGGGGGGCAATAACTTTTTTTAAAGATCACCTGAGGGGGGGCGTTGGCACTTTTTTTAGCTATATTTTTTTCAATGCAACGCCCTCCCCCCCACCCCACCCCCCTCCGATAAATTTTGACCGGTCCGTTAATGTTGTTAATAAAAACTGCGCGACGGAATGATGTTTTGGTCTATTTTTTGAAGGAGTGGCGATATTTCATATTTTATTAATTTCATATTTTTGCGATTTAAACATTTCTGAGGGCACAACACAAACGCATAAAATGTACTGTCATGTTAAATGCAAAGCACAATCGTTTGAAGTTAAAATGGTGAAAATGACTGGTCAATAACATGGGCAAAAGTTTTCATGAAATTTGAAATTGTGTGATGGCATTATTAATGTTACATTTGGTTACAAATTTCGTGAGTAGTATATAAAGTGCATGTGGTCCCTTATTAACCTACTTCCGACAGGGGCGCCACCAGTCTTGTGACGTCAATTTCGGAAACCTTTATTGGTCCCACTGGCACTGGTCTGGCGCTGGAGTACATCGAGGTACAGGGCTTTGGTGATGTTATTGTCCCGACGACTGACCCCTTTACAGCTGAATTTGTTGTTCCCCTCTCCATCGCAATAGTACGTTTTTGAGCACAGGGCGATCATGGCCTCACTCTTCCACTCGAGTTTGAAGAGGCCGGGGGTTCTTTTATCATTGTCGTAATTGTCTTTTCTCGGCAACCATTCATCTTGTTCCGCTTCATACTGGGCTCATAGTTCTGGTTTCACGAGCGATTCCCAGTCTGAGTTGGAAACGGCCATGTATGCAGAATCTGTATCCATTCCCATCAACTGCCCGTCTGATTGGTCGAAATACACACCATAAAGCCGAATAGGAATTCCAGCATTAGCAGTTTGACTAGTTGGTATACCATGCACCCGATTTGTAGCGACAGGTTGTACGTGATGGTCTTTTTGGCTGAAGTCACTTCGTAGGTGGTGTCGTCAGTCATCTCCGTGTGTCGGTATAGGGGTGAATTCAGGCGTTTGTGGGCTTGTTTTGTGGTACAAATGTTCACGGTGACGTGGCGGTCCTGGTTGGTTATACCGTTTTCCGTATCCGCTGTTCCCGAGTAATTTCATCGTTTCCCCGATGATGGCTTTACTGGGGTCGGTGTCTCCCTCACGACGAGCAGTGCTCACGTCCTCCGCAAACTTCTCGAAACAAGCCTCCGGAGTAAACTCCATGACTTGATATATTTTGGTAATTTCCAGTCCGTGGCTCATATACCAACGTAGTAAAGGAGTGCCCAGCAATATTTTTTTGCCCCACACATTACCGATCAACATACGCCGCGTTCGTGTTAGGTAGTTGTGTTCTTCAGCGTATGCGCGCATATGGTCCCCGATATTATCTCGTCCCACCTCGGTGTTTTTGAAGATGGACGGGCATACGGCAAATGCGTCTTTCAGGTGGTCAGGGACGTGAAGATCACATTCCACGAATCCGTAGAAGTCTCCCGTCTGAACAGTGCGTAGGATGTCGGCCATGATGATGATAGTCTGGTAATCCAGCAGCCGATCATGGGCGTGTAGGAAGGAGTACAAGTCAGGTTGACGGCGTTGCATTTGGTGGAATTCGCATTCCCATAGTTGTACATAGGCGTAGCCCAACCCCCGGATATAGTCATGATTCTGGTCTACTTCTTGACGTAAGACGGCTGGCGTCAGTCCACGGCGCTCGTTATAGCGCCCTCCTGTCAGCGAACACTCAAAGCCGTGCCAATAACAGCCATGGAAGTGGAACACGGTCGGTATTGTACTGATCATGGCGAATCCGTCCACGGGAAGGCGCCGATCTCCAATTCGTTTTTCCGTGTGGTTGCCTTGGTGACCGATAGGGACGCCTCGTCGCTGACTTTCCCAATCCAGCCAATGTTCTGCTTGATGTTTTGAAGAACGTTGGGCTTTGAATTCCCGCCCCTCAGCGAGCCACCGCGTATCATGACATGCGGGCATGGGTTTACTCAAACACTATAGGTAGAGGGCATTGGCGTCAAATCTGATTATTTTCTGACACAGTTTTCCTCTTCGAATGCGGGTTAGCTCTACTAACTATAATACTGGAGCCGCCCACGATATTTCCTTTCAAACAGTCAAACATGTCGGCGGCTAACTCTTTCCGTTCGATGATGGCGAAGAAAGTGGGTAAATCCTGGAACAGATACCGCAGGGTTAGACCGGGGATGCTTACACAGTCTTTAAACACGTCGACACCCATATCTTGGTAGAAGGCGGCCATTTTGTCGGTAGCTTCCAGAAAAGGGACGACATCCAGATTGTTGTAATAGACGAGGAAATCGCAGAGAGTTTGCATACGTTCACGGACCCACACCTGTTGCAGTTCGATATAGAGGGTGTCAGATAATGCTTCTTCTTTGAGATCCTTGTGCAAGGCCTCTTGGGGTGGAAGTTGCGTCTCATCCAGACGATAGAGTCTGGTCATGTAGGTGTATGGAAAGCAGCTTTTTCTCTGCGCACAGTCGTAGGCTTTTGCCCACTGGTCATAGCTGTAATTCGGCGTCAGGTAATTCCGTACATCTAGAAAGCGGAGTGAAGTCGGGGATAGAGCGATGTGGTTGTTCTTCTTCTTAATGATGTGTTTGATGTTTCCGGCTTTGGCGAGGTAGGGATACAAGAATTTTTTGATCCAGTTCAGATCGTACCGTCCAGAATTGAACCCGAGGACGGGTAATTGGTTCATATATTCCAGTAAACGCAGTTTTAGTTTCTGAGCGTGAGGTTTAGGTGATTTGGGTCCCTCGTCCTCGCTTTCATCTTTCTCGTCAGTATCGCTCTCCCCATCCGATGTTGGAATACATGCATCAAGTGCCGCCAATACATCACGGTAGGTAGTCGAGGCGAGATGTGCCGGACTGGCTTGACTAAGGGTCTCCAAGTAGTACATCATCCGGGTAATCAGTTCATGTGGATCGCCGGTAGAGACTAAACAGACCGGGGGGGTCTCATACCCGGGCACGTTGATCTGGTTGCTCACACTCAAAGGAATGTGACGCTGGGTCCATTGGGTTTTGACCGACACCTTCTCCATGGGTTCTAGTAGAGCTTCAAAATCGTAGCAGGCTCGGTACGGGAAATAACGGTGGGCCATGGGAACGTCAATACCTTCATCTGCCAACTCTTCAAATATGGCGGGTATATTGTGGAACACGCCGCCGGGGAATTTTCGTTTGACAGTATTGTCACAGGTTTTCTCGTGACGGTGTAAAAGCCAAGACCGGTCAAACACGCGATGGCAGTTACTACAACTGTACGACTGGGCATAGATATTCATGTCCGTAATGTACGAGAAATGCCCGCCAGTGTCCGTTTGGGACAAATTCAAGTTCATAGTTGTGTCGTACTTCCCCGGGGAACGATGCACGAGGCGGGCTATGAGTTGTGGCGCATCGGTGTTGTTGTCATCCACGTGTTGGGCTAGACTGTACACGACAATATTAACGTGGAACAAGCTTTCCACCATATCCAGTTATGATAACGGGACCCCGCGAAAGTGCTGTTTTTCCATGTTCTGTTCACGTAAATATTTTTCCCAATAGCAGTTGGCCATTCGATCGCACTTTTCGGGTCGCGCCTGGTTGAGATGTATAGCCAGGCAGCGAAACAGGCATCTCCGATCGGTGTACGGATCATTACACCCACTCACTAAGGCGTACATGCCTTTCCGGA
Organism: Hanleya hanleyi; assembly: GCA_036873755.1. Taxonomy (NCBI): domain Eukaryota; kingdom Metazoa; phylum Mollusca; class Polyplacophora; order Lepidopleurida; family Hanleyidae; genus Hanleya; species Hanleya hanleyi. The sequence continues at coordinate 63,464 of JAVTVY010022193.1, forward strand.
TTTTCAACCAGTCCGGGAGATGAATGGGGGCGCCGATGGGGTGGTCGATCATTTTAGTTACGTAAAACGTAACATTTGTCGTCATCTCCACTTGCCATTTGGTGTTGAGGCGTTGTTGTCGGGCCCATTCCAAGCTATGCAATGTCTCTAGTTGGTCCAGTTCCGTGTCCAGAGACGGCCGATCTGTAATGGTGAAGGGCTGGTCGAACACGTGGGTATTGTTACTGGGGTAAAAGTACCGGAGTTGGTCTGTCTCCTTATGCCGTAGTAAATACCCAAAGGTAACATTTAATTTGAAGGCTGTAGCTTGGTTCTCAAAAATAGTATAGGCATAGTGGGGGAGACGGGTGTTTTCCTCTAACCGGAAATTGTATAAATCCAATATTGGGCGATGGCGGTGAAAACAGTGCCGAATAGTAGAACAATGGCGTTGGTAGATTGCACGCACAGCTACCTGTATCGGTAATACTTCTATGGGCGGTTCGACAGGATCTGTGGTAAAATTTCCCTCATCAGTGGGGCCTGGATTCCTGGCGAACGGTGATCTTGATCGTTGCATGCTCGGAATGGTCAGTACTCTAACTTTTCCACTGTTTGGATTTGTGCAGCGTGCCGTGTATATTATTCGTAATATGCTGCGTAAGATGACTTCGAGAAAATGAATACAGATCTCGAAAACCGAGCCTATTTATAGCCGCCGGCGTGGAGCGATGATGTCATCATCTATAAATAGCCATGATGTCATCACCTATACATAGAACAGGGGATTTCCAGCAAATTCACCGGTGTATAACTGTGCATTAATTATTAGCATCCTCAAGGGGCTTTTGCTGGGAAACTCCCTATTCTATTTATAGATAATGACGTCAGCTCTGGGACGGGAATTTTCTGGAGATCCCCTATTCTATTTGCGGATCGAGGACATCTAGTGCTACGCCGGGGGCATCTAGTGCTACGGCGGGTAAATTTTCATGACAACGGGACATTTTCTAGAAATCTCCTATTCTATTTGCGGATCGAAGGCATCTAGTGCTACGCCGGGGGTATCTAGTGCTACGCCGGGGAAATTTCCATGACAACGGGTATTTCCCAGAGCGTGGGCGGGTAAATTTTCCCAGCCGTGGCACTGGACTGGGTAATAAACCACTGGGTCGGGTACCGGTAATTAAAAAAGGACAGAGTTTTATAACTCGTGAAGTCTCATTAATTTAAAAAAAGGGTAGAGGTTTATACCCGGGGAAGTAAAACTAAAAAATGGAGGTGGGGGGGAGGGAAATTGTTTACCCCACGTGACCTACAGCGCAGACAATACCGTTTGGTAGCGAAAACGGCACACTACAAGACCTCAGTAAATTATGAGTTTATCACAAAAGGAATACATATTGCATAAATTCCTATAGGAAATAGGAAATACACGCATAAGAGAATATTGTCCTGACGTAACAAGTTTGGATGTTTCATATTTACGGAGAAAATAATTTTTTATATTTGAGTCGGCTTTTTGTACATCCCATTGCAGCCTATAGCAAAACAGCTTATGGAATTTTCGGTCTTCAAGACGACAAGGGCTTGTGCGCGATCTTAAGATGTTGTAACGCAAGGTCGTCTGTTGACTCAGGTTATGGTCTCCATAAAACCTAGATAATAGATCCAGTTTCGGCTTACGAGATTTCTCGAAGAATTGATAGCCTTTTTAAATGAGACAGGATACAACAATTAACGACGGAGTCCATGTCTGCTGAATATTAAGCCGATTTATTGTAAATTACAAGCGTCTAGTCCGTCATTCATAATCCAGCCGTCGTCCATTAGAGAATATCCGCGTCCATAATCCAAAGACCTATTCCATATTCCATATAACAGTATTAGCACCAAATTCAAAAGACAATCATAGTATACATAAACATAGGCTTGTTTCCTGCAAGAGAGAAGCGGTCAACAGTTCCAAAAATATCAAATCCGTATCGCTGATCAGTATTCTTAATCCATAATATTCGTTGTAAAGTCGTCATCTAAAGAACGATGTATCTCAGTCACGCTTTGACTGTGACTGGTCATATGAGTACCATGAGGATCTTAAAGTACATGGGTTCATACGGCCCCTAGCCCCGGTGTGACGGAAACGGTGGCCCGATGCATCCAGTGTCCGGGGGTCAATCGCGTCTAGACGTAAGTGTCCCAAGACACTAAGATCTGGATTTAATTGTCCGTCGGGCATTCAGGTCTGGATTTGGATGTCCTGGGACACCGGCTTCCAGGAGACGAAAGTCCTAACCTGGAGCCCAGTGTCCGCCTCGATTACTACTTCCGATTTTCCATCCAATTTACACGTGAACATGTGTACCAGAGAGTAGTATAGAAAGGGGAGTTACGGCGTTATTGACCTACTTCCGACAGGTGGCGCCAACAGTTCATTTCCGTCTGACCTTTGTGAAGTCACTTCCGCTTCCGTTCATGTGTTATAAAGTGACCTTTAACCCTGCGCATGATGTCCGCTATTGTGCGCATGGTCACTTCCGATCACGTGACCGGAACCGGGAGTGACCTCACAAAGGTCAGCCGAAAGAGATCTGTTGACGTCACCGGTTATAAGTAGGTCAATAAAGTCCCCGTCTCTCTGTCTCTCCCTCCTACTCAGGAGATAAGTGAGAACGAAAATGAAATGAAAAAACAAGATAGTTTTAACAGAAGATTTAGAAATTTATGCTAAGAAATAGCCAGGTAAGACTGCATCACACCTACGGGCTTTTCCTCGTGCTTTCGTGCCTCTTTGCTTGTCCCGTGGGAGCTTGTTCACTACAATGAAGAATACAAGATATTGGCGAGCATACGTTACAACAAGTCAACACGAGAAATAACATATCTTGGACTATTTTACGCAAACAATTCCATGTTTAACCCCACCAGACCTGGGGGAGGGACATTCGCCCCCCCCCCTCCACCACCACCACCAACAAACTTTCTGCGCAATCTCCGGAACGACAAAAATTTGAAAAAGTTTCTGAGGGCACAACACAAACGCATAAAATCTACTGTCATGTTAAATGCAAAGCACAATCGTTTGAAGTTAAAATGGTGAAAATGACTGGTCAATAACATGGGCAAAAGTTTTCATGAAATTTGAAATTGTGTGATGGCATTATTAATGTTACATTTGGTTACAAATTTCGTGAGTAGTATATAAAGTGCATGTGGTCCCTTATTGACCTACTTCCGACAGGGGCGCCACCAGTCTTGTGACGTCAATTTCGGAAACCTTTATTGGTCCCACTGGCACTGGTCTGGCGCTGGAGTACATCGAGGTACAGGGCTTTGGTGATGTTATTGTCCCGACGACTGACCCCTTTACAGCTGAATTTGTTGTTCCCCTCTCCATCGCAATAGTACGTTTTAGAGCACAGGGCGATCATGGCCTCACTCTTCCACTCGAGTTTGAAGAGGCCGGGGGTTCTTTTATCATAGTCGTAATTGTCTTTTCTCGGCAACCATTCATCTTGTTCCGCTTCATACTGGGCTCATAGTTCTGGTTTCACGAGCGATTCCCAGTCTGAGTTGGAAACGGCCATGTATGCAGAATCTGTATCCATTTCCATCAACTGCCAGTCTGATTGGTCGAAATACACACCATAAAGTCGAATAGGAATTCCAGCATTCGCAGTTTGACTAGTTGGTATACCATGCACCCGATTTGTAGCGACAGGTTGTACGTGATGGTCTTTTTGGCTGAAGTCACTTCGTAGGTGGTGTCGTCAGTCATCTCCGTGTGTCGGTATAGGGGTGAATTCAGGCGTTTGTGGGCTTGTTTTGTGGTACAAATGTTCACGGTGACGTGGCGGTCCTGGTTGGTTATACCGTTTTCCGTATCCGCTGTTCCCGAGTAATTTCATCGTTTCCCCGATGATGGCTTTACTGGGGTCGGTGTCTCCCTCACGACGAGCAGTGCTCACGTCCTCCGCAAACTTCTCGAAACAAGCCTCCGGAGTAAACTCCATGACTTGATATATTTTGGTAATTTCCAGTCCGTGGCTCATATACCAACGTAGTAAAGGAGTGCCCAGCAATATTTTTTTGCCCCACACATTACCGATCAACATACGCCGCGTTCGTGTTAGGTAGTTGTGTTCTTCAGCGTATGCGCGCATATGGTCCCCGATATTATCTCGTCCCACCTCGGTGTTTTTGAAGATGGACGGGCATACGGCAAATGCGTCTTTCAGGTGGTCAGGGACGTGAAGATCACATTCCACGAACCCGTAGAAGTCTCCCGTCTGAACAGTGCGTAGGATGTCGGCCATGATGATGATAGTCTGGTAATCCAGCAGCCGATCATGGGTGTGTAGGAAGGAGTACAAGTCAGGTTGACGGCGTTGCATTTGGTGGAATTCGCATTCCCATAGTTGTACATAGGCGTAGCCCAACCCCCGGATATAGTCATGATTCTGCTCTACTTCTTGACGTAAGGCGACTGGCGTCAGTCCACGGCGCTCGTTATAGCGCCCTCCTGTCAGCGAATACTCAAAGCCGTGCCAATAACAGCCATGGAAGTGGAACACGGTCGGTATTGTACTGATCATGGCGAATCCGTCCACGGGAAGGCGCCGATCTCCAATTCGTTTTTCCGTGTGGTTGCCAGCCATTGTTCTGCTTGATGTTTTGAAGAACGTTGGGCTTTGAATTCCCGCCCCTCAGGGAGCCACCGCCTATCATAACATGCGGGCATGGGTTTACTCAAACACTATAGGTAGAGGGCATTGGCGTCAAATCCGATTATTTTTTGACACAGTTTTCCTCTTCGAATGCGGGTTAGCTCTACTAACTATAATACTGGAGCCGCCCACGATATTTCCTTTCAAACAGTCAAACATGTCGGCGGCTAACTCTTTCCGTTCGATGATGGCGAAGAAAGTGGGTAAATCCTGGAACAGATACCGCAGGGTTAGACCGGGGATGCTTACACAGTCTTTAAACGCGTCGACACCCATATCTTGGTAGAAGGCGGCCATTTTGTCGGTAGCTTCCAGAAAAGGGACGACATCCAGATTGTTGTAATAGACGAGGAAATCGCAGAGAGTTTGCATACGTTCACGGACCCACACCTGTTGCAGTTCGATATAGAGGGTGTCTTTGAGATCCTTGTACAAGGCCTCTTGGGGTGGAAGTTGCGTCTCATCCAGACGATCGAGTCTGGTCATGTAGGTGTATGGAAAGCAGCTTTTTCTCTGCGCACAGTCGTAGGCTTTTACCCACTGGTCATAGCTGTAATTCGTCAGGTAATTCCGTACATCTTCTTAATGATGTGTTTGATGTTTCCGGCTTTGGCGAGGTAGGGATACAAGAATGTTTTGATCCAGTTCAGATCGTACCGTCCGGAATTGAACCCGAGGACGGGTAATTGGTTCATATATTCCAGTAAACGCAGTTTTAGTTTCTGAGCGTGGGGTTTAGGTGATTTGGGTCCTTCGTCCTCGTTTTCATCTTCCTCGTCAGTATCGTTCTCCCCATCCGATGTTGGAATACATGCATCAAGTGCCGCTAATACATCACGGTAGGTAGTCGAGGCGAGATGTGCCGGACTGGCTTGACTAAGGGTCTCCAAGTAGTACATCATCCGGGTAATCAGTTCATGTGGATCGTCGGTAGAGACTAAACAGACCGGGGGGGTCTCATACCCGGGCACGTTGATCTGGTTGCTCACACTCAAAGGAATGTGACGCTGGGTCCATTGGGTTTTGACCGACACCTTCTCCATGGGTTCTAGCAGAGCTTCAAAATCGTAGCAGGCTCGGTACGGGAAATAACGGTGGGCCATGGGAACGTCAATACCTTCATCTGCCAACTCTTCAAATATGGCGGGTATATTGTGGAACACGCCGCCGGGGAATTTTCGTTTGACAGTATTGTCACAGGTTTTCTCGTGACGGTGTAAAAGCCAAGACCGGTCAAACACGCGATGGCAGTTACTACAACTGTATGACTGGGCATAGATATTCATGTCCGTAATGTACGAGAAATGCCCGCCAGTGTCCGTTTGGGACAAATTCAAGTCCATAGTTGTGTCGTACTTCCCCGGGGAAAGATGCACGAGGCGGGCTATGAGTTGTGGCGCATCGGTGTTGTTGTCATCCACGTGTTGGGCTAGACTGTACACGACAATATTAACGTGGAACAAGCTTTCCACCATATCCAGTTATGATAACGGGACCCCGCGAAAGTGCTGTTTTTCCATGTTCTGTTCACGTAAATATGTTTCCCAATAGCAGTTGGCCATTCGATCGCACTTTTCGGGTCGCGCCTGGTTGAGATGTATAGCCAGACAGCGAAACAGGCATCTCCGATCGGTGTACGGATCATTACACCCACTCACTAAGGCGTACATGCCTTTCCGGATTTTCAACCAGTCCGGGAGATGAATGGGGGCGCCGATGGGGTGGTCGATCATTTTAGTTACGTTAAAAAAGTGTTACACGCATGCGTCAACTGGGAAGTTTGAATTTTTTTCTATCTCGGTATTTTGACGAAAATCATGCGATTCTAAAGTTTTATTTACGTAAATTCACTCATCCACAAATTCGTGAACACCCCTAGAACGTGGGGAGACATTGCTCTCTGCAAAATTCGGCAATGGACAGCCAAATCAGCGACGAAATGGCACAGATCGGCGATCTGCAAGATGTAAACAAAGATGGCGGCCGCCCAGTCCGGGAGATAAGCACAGCTGGTTCAAAGGACCCCCAGCAGGTTTCATTCATCGCTGACAAAAATAAGACCGTCCTGTGGCGTAAAGTGCTCCATGTGAGATACTTTGACATCCTGGGAGACCTAGATATGATACACGTCCACTGGACCGACCTAACCCACGACGGCAAAGTGCTCAAAGTAGGTGACGACAATGATTATGACTTCAGTACAACCATGCCTAACCCAGAACTGAAAAAAACTTTGATAACAATTTCCATCAACGGACAAAAACAAGTCACAATCACCATCTTCTTCTCTACAAGCAGAGTCCCCATACAAGGCGTGGCCTGTCAAGCCTGGATTTCAACTGAATTCAAGCAAATGAAGACACTGGTGGACAACATATTTGAAGTGTTAAACTCCCAAGCTGGACGAAGACAGAAAACAAAAAAGTGTATGACAATGACAAGAGATCTACCTACTCCTGACTGCCTCCCTCAAAATGCTATTAAAGGGAACCCACCCCATTTAACGATCTCAGAATCCGACGAAGATGATGATGAAAATGAAAACACATGTGAAAAACAAATTATTTCAACGACAACACCGATAAAGTGCTCTTCGCCATTACTGATAACTCGGAATGAAAGATCTTCCACTGTATCTCCTGAGGTAAGGCAATCTTTGATGGAACGAGCCCAGTTTGTCAGGCATGCCGACACAGTTTCAGTCGTTGACAAAGTAGTTGGTATGGAATCAAACATTTGTGATTTGCTCAGGGATGTGAAAACCTGTTTGAAAAACAATGCAAAAACAACCTGTATTGAAGAAAAAAATTGACAGTCTCACAGACTCTATTCAAGCCCTGACAGAATCTGTCTCAACTATGAATGCTTCTATGAAGAAAATTTCGATGGTGGTTAACAAAATGGATTGTAAGCTCCAATCACAATCTACCACCAAACTCCCAGAAATAAAGAAAGTAACAGATGCCGAAACTCAGTGCTCGGGTGAACTCCCAACAAACGAAAAACGTGGCACTCCAAAAAACACTGTAACACCATCTGTAAGTGACACTAAAAACATCGAACTGAATATCAATTCTGAGAACAATGAGAACAACACAGATACATGGACAACGGTTGTAACTAGATGTAAAAAGAATGATCAACACCCTGTCTCGGAAAATACCCAACCACTGCAGGAAAAACACCGTGCTGCCCCCGAACAACGTGCTGCCTCTGAACAACGTGCTGCCTCTGAACAACGTGCTGCCGCCGAAAATACCAATTCTGTACAGACTAACGTTACCGCCGAAAAAACGTACAAGACTTATGATCTGCACATCATTGGCGACTCTAATGTACATGAGCTGAAGGCAAAAAAAATCTACAGGCACAAATCTGTACAGATCACAACTCTACGAAACAAAACAGTGACTGGAGCTAATAACTTTGTTCAAGGAATCAAACCAAACAGTGCCAAGTCACCCTGCATGCTATTTCTAGTAGGAACAAATGACTTAGAAAATACGTCTCCAGAAAACCTCATCCCAAAATACCAAGAACTTGTTGAAACAACACAGACCAAATGCCCCGATACGGAGATAATCCTGTTAGGAATACCGCCACGAAAAGGCTTCCCATCACAGGTAAAGAATTGTAATAACCAACTGAAGGATCTGTGTGAGCGTTGTAATGTGCGATTCGTCAGCTCGGATAACCTGGACTTTCATAATCACTTGAAACGAGACAAGATCCATCTCAACGAAGATGGTTTGAAACAGCTGGTGAAAAACATTAAATCAACCTGCAACCCTCTGCTTGGCTTAAAGGGTTATGTATCTAGCTCTCCTGAACCAAGATATCGGCACGAGCCAAGTCGACGAATCCCATCTCACTCGGCCTTCCCAAGAACCACCGGACTCAGCAGGCCTAAGATTCCTACTATACCAAGGGAGACAACCCAGCCGGAGGTACAACAAACCCAGCCTGCTACTGGCCAAACTCAATCCCAGCTAACATCGCCCCAACAACCTCCAGCCATGATGCCCCAAGCTTTCATGACTGGAAACCCAATGAATCCTTGGATGTGTATGCAACAACACCCCTGGATTAACCAACCTTTCAATTACGGACATTTCCCTGGATCACCCCAAATGCGTTTTTTCTGACGAAATGGTCTCATTAACAGTCCTGCGATGTGATTCCTCTGCATAAAATGTGTAAATTACTTTTAAACTAGTCTCGCATTGTTCTGGTGCTAATTCATTGTGTTAGTGCTCTACAAGTGAACTCTTGCGTCTTTGGTGATTTCTCGTACTTAGGATCAACATTACTGCTTTACCTTGAAAGTGAATAACAAGGACAACATGACTACCAGCAATACTAAGCACGGAATAAGAGTCATCTACTCTAATTACATGTATCGCATTGTGGTATACCGTAAATTTAACCTTCTCAAAACTGTGGATGTAGTGAATTTTACCTATGTTTTATCATGAACATTGACAATATTCTGACCATCTCCTGTTGGAATATAGATGGCCTCAGGCGGAAGTTCTCTGATAAAGACAATGACTTTCTGTCATCCGTTAAAAACTGTGATATAATTGGTTTGATTGAAACTTGGATATCAAACGAAACAGATGTCAAAGACTTTGTAAATAGTGAACTTTTTGAATACGACTACTTCTTCGAACCCGCAACAGGTAGGTGTTCAGCTGGGAGAAAGTCTGGTGGTATTGTCCTGCTATTCAAAAAATCCCTATCCTGTAGCATTACAAAACTCTCCTCTTCTCCAAACTCTATCTGGCTTCAACTTGACAAAGATTCATTTGGTTGGACTAAAAATCTTATTTTGTCCATAAACTATATACCTCCCCTTGACTCCCCTTATTTTGATGACCAATATACACTCCTTGAGTCTATAATAGCCCAATACTGCCCCACCGGAAACATTTTTCTCATGGGAGATTTTAATGCCCGCACCAAAATTTCCCCGGACTACATAGAGCATGACTCTGACAAATATCATGACCTACCCCCCTCTTATTGCATTGACACACCCATGCCTAGAAACAATAGAGATACACATGGTCGCCTACATGGTCATGGGCAAAGTCTATTGACTTTATGCCAATCAACTGGTCTTCGCATTTTGAATGGAAGAACAGCTGGAGACTCCCTGGGTAATTTTACCTATTTTGACACTAGAGATAGCAGCACAGTTGATTACTGCATATGTGATGAATCTTTTATGAATTCAGTCTGGACTATGCAGGTCCACCCCTTAAACCCCCTCTCTAGACGCTGTCAAATAACTTGCAACCTCAAATGCCTCAGGAATATCAGCCACCCCACTATTGTTCATACACCTTTTACACCACTTGCTCGTTCAATCAAAATTCACTCAGATAAGAAAGTATTGTTCCAAACCGCACTGCTACACCCCAAAAACATTGAAATAATTAATACTTTCATGTCAAATGATATTGACAACACCCAAACATCTATTGACAGAGCTGCAATTGGCATAACCAACATTTTCACTGAGGCAGCTCTTACTGCATGTCCCCACAAATTAACACAAAAACACAGGCGAAAAAGACCAAAGAGGCATAAACCCTATTTTGATTCTTCCGTCACAGATATAACTACCACAAAAAACAATATCAAAAACTACTCAAACAGAAACACAAAGATTTAAAACAAAAAGTTCTCGACCACCTGGAAACCCTAGATCCCTCAAACCAAAAAGAACTCTGGCAAACACTTGAATCTCTAGCCAACTCAGACTCGCCAAAATCTAATTCTGACAGCCTACACAACCCCGAAACACAATCTGCTTTGTTTCAACATTTTAAATCATTAAATGTGGACAGTACAACTGGACCTGATGATTATACCATTCTGGAAGAACTATCCAAACTCGAAAATTCCCCCGTCAACTCGCCTTCAAACATACTAAATAAACCATTTACATATAAAGAGATAAAAAACAGTTTAAAAACACTAAAGAACAATAAAACCGGAGGTCCAGACTCTGTAACGAATGAAATGTTAAAATACGGCCAAGATATCCTCCTCCCACCCTTAATTAAACTCTTTAATACTATCCTCTCCTCTGGCATCTTCCCTAGCTCCTGGACAGTTGGTTACATATCTCCCATCCACAAAAAGGGAAACCGTTCAAGCCCAGAAAACTACAGAGGCATAGCAATTCTTAGCTGCCTCAGTAAACTCTTCACAAAGACCCTAAACTCCAGATTAGTAACTTTCCTTGACCACTCCAACTCCATCCCTGATTCTCAGGCAGGATTCCGCCCCGACCATAGAACCACTGACCATCTTTTCGTAATCAGATCCCTCATAGATAAATACATCAAAAATGGCAAGAAAAAATTGTACCTTTGCTTCGTGGATTTTCGAAAAGCGTTCGATTCAATTTGGCATCCTGGTCTGTTTCTAAAACTGCAAAGAATGGGCATTAATGGATGGTTCTATAATGTCATTAAAAACCTTTACCAACAGAACTGTCTCCATATCAAAATCAATCATTCTATATCCCCTGAATTCCCCTCAAACATTGGCGTTCGCCAAGGTGACTCTCTTAGTCCTTCCCTATTTAATATCTTTATAAATGACTTAGAATTCGACAAATCTACCTCACAACCCGTAACTCTCCATAGAGAAAATATCACCCACCTTCTTTATGCAGATGACCTCCTACTTATATCTGAAAGCCCAATAGGTCTACAAAACTCCTTACTTAACCTTGAAACTTTCTGCTTAAAATGGCACCTACAGATCAATACTGAGAAAACCCAAACTATGATAATGCAACCTGTAAAGCGAAAAAATGAAATACCCATCACATTTACATTTAACAATACTCCCTTACTTCAATGTTCAAATTATCAATATTTAGGAACAACCATTAATGAAAAGGGTAGTTTTATACAATCACAAAATGATTTGAAAGCCAAAGCTATAAAAGCTCTATTTAAACTACAAAAAACTACTAATCACTGCTCCTTCCCACTTCAACTAAAAAACCAACTATTCCATTCCCTAATAAAACCAATACTCCTTTACAACAGTGAAGTCTGGGGTTTGGACGAAAAACTCTTAAACAAACAAGAAAATGAGTACTGGGTAAATATACAAAAACTAGATAAATCCCCCTCTGAGCAAGCCCTCAATAAATACTGTAAATTTACATTAAATCTACCCAAACGTACTACTAACCTTGGAAGCAGGGCCGAACTTGGTCAATACCCACTTATATTCGATATTTTACTAAACTCAGTAAAATACAGACACCGACTACAGCATACAGAGAATACTCTACTTAAAGATGCTTATTCATACTACCTAACTAATCCTGATTCACCACACAACTGGGAAAACACAACACGAAAATTCCTCCAAAAAACTAATGCCAATCACCTTATCCATCCCCAACAAAACAAAATTGGTCCCCACATAAAACAACTAGAATCCTCACTGAAACAATCATATGACAAATTCTTCCTCAATAACCTTGCCACTAGTGCACAGGCAAACTCTGGTAAATTATCCCTACTCCAAAAAATCTACACAAACTACCAACTACAACCCTATCTGACATTTACAAAAAACAGAAATGCAGCCCAGACACTTTCAAAGCTTAGGACTAGCAGCCACATCCTACAGATAGAAAGAGGCCGATACAAAAAAATCCCACGCCTAAATCGCTACTGTCCAGTGTGTCCACTCATTGAGGTGGAAGACGAATGTCATTTCCTGTTCCGATGTCCCACAATTAAGACAGAACGTGAACCTCTAATACAAATAATCCCCTTGCTTGCCACTGATACTACAGAGACCAACACCAAACTGAATGCTATCTTCAACCCTGACCCCCATCTATATCCCCAAATCAGCTCTATTCGTCATAACATGTATGTTAAAAGATCCCTGGCTCCCCAAAATTATACACAGAAAACACCAGCTCCCAGCTGAGCACCTCCAACTAATATATGCCGTTTGTAAATATGTTTATTGTAGTTTTGTCAATGTACATTGTAGTATTTTGCCAGTTTTATGTTTGTCTGTTTTTGTATAGTTTTGTTAATGCCATACTTTGTAAATGCAATGTCTCTAGTTGGTCCAGTACCGTGTCCAGAGACGGCCGATCTGTAATGGCGAAGGGCTGGTCGAAAACGAGGGTATTGTTACTGGGGTAAAAGTACCGGAGTTGGTCTGTCTCCTTATGCCGTAGTAAATACCCAAAGGTAACATTTAATTTGAAGGCTGTAGCTTGGTTCTCAAAAATAGTATAGGCATAGTGGGGGAGACGGGTGTTTTCCTCTAACCGGAAATTGTATAAATCCAATATTGGGCGATGGCGGCGAAAACAGTGCCGAATAGTAGAACAATGGCGTTGGTAGATTGCACGCACAGCTACCTGTGTCGGTATACTTCTATGGGCGGTTCGACAGGATCTGTGGTAAAATTTCCCTCATCAGTGGGGCCTGGATTGCTGGCGAACGGTGATCTTGATCGTTGCATGCTCGGAATGGTCAGTACTCTAACTTTTCCACTGTTTGGATTTGTGCAGCGTGCCGTGTATATTATTCGTAATATGCTGCGTAAGATGACTTCGAGAAAATGAATACAGATCTCGAAAACCTAGCCTATTTATAGCCGCCGGCGTGGAGCGATGATGTCATCATCTATAAATAGCCATGATGTCATCATCTATACATAGAAATGGGGATTTCCAGCAAATTCACCGGCGTATAACTGTGCATTAATTATTAGCATCCTCAAGGGGCTTTTGCTGGGAAACTCCCTATTCTATTTATAGATAATGACGTCAGCTCTGGGACGGGGAATTTTCTGGAGATCCCCTATTCTATTTGCGGATCGAGGACATCTAGTGCTACGCCGGGGGCATCTAGTGCTACGGCGGGTAAATTTTCATGACAACGGGAAATTTTCTAGAAATCTCCTATTCTATTTGCGGATCGAAGGCATCTAGTGCTACGCCGGGGGTATCTAGTGCTACGCCGGGGAAATTTCCATGACAACGGGTATTTCCCAGAGCGTGGGCGGGTAAATTTTCCCAGCCGTGGCACTGGACTGGGTAATAAACCACTGGGTCGGGTACCGGTAATTAAAAAAGGACAGAGTTTTATAACTCGTGAAGTCTCATTAATTTAAAAAAAGGGTAGAGGTTTATACCCGGGGAAGTAAAACTAAAAAATGGAGGTGGGGGGGAGGGAAATTGTTTACCCCACGTGACCTACAGCGCAGACAATACCGTTTGGTAGCGAAAACGGCACACTACAAGACCTCAGTAAATTATGAGTTTATCACAAAAGGAATACATATTGCATAAATTCCTATAGGAAATAGGAAATACACGCATAAGAGAATATTGTCCTGACGTAACAAGTTTGGATGTTTCATATTTACGGAGAAAATAATTTTTATATTTGAGTCGGCTTTTTGTACATCCCATTGCAGCCTATAGCAAAACAGCTTATGGAATTTTCGGTCTTCAAGACGACAAGGGCTTGTGCGCGATCTTAAGATGTTGTAACGCAAGGTCGTCTGTTGACTCATGAGACAGGATACAACAATTAACGACGGAGTCCATGTCTGCTGAATATTAAGCCGATTTATTGTAAATTCATTCCACCTAACTTAGGAATGATCGGCAGTATTTGGCAGGCAGACCAACACAGCTTCATTAACATCAGATCATTTTGTAAATGTCTTTCAAAACTGGAGATAATACATCTATTATCGGAGACATGATGTTGAATTAGCCTGCCTGTACGTACCGGTGTGACGGAAACCGTGGCCCGATGCATCCAGTGTCCGGGGGACACTCGCGTCTAGATCTGGATTTAATTGTCCGTCGGGCATTCGGGTCTGGATTTGGATGTCCTGGGACACTGGCTTCCAGGAGACGAAAGTCCTAACCTGGAGCCCAGAGTCCGCCTCGATTACTACTTCCGATTTTCCATCCAGTTTACACGTGAACATGTGTACCAGAGAGTAGTATAGAAAGGAGAGTTACATCGTTATTGACCTACTTCCGACAGGTGGCGCCAACAGATCATTTCCGTCTGACCTTTGTGAAGTCACTTCCGGTTCCGGTCATGCGATATAAAGTGACCTTTAACCCTGCGCATGATGTCCGCTATTGTGCGCATGGTCACTTCCGATCACGTGACCGGAACCGGGAGTGACCTCACAAAGGTCAGCCGAAAGAGATCTGTTGACGTCACCGGTTGTAAGTAGGTCAATAAAGTCCCCCTCTCTCTGTCTCTCCCTCCTATTCAGGAGATAAGCGAGGACGAAAATGAAATGAAAAAACAAGATAATTTTAACAGAAAATTTAGAAATTTATGCTAAGAAATAGCCAGGTAAGACTGCATCACATCTAAGGGCTTTTCCTCGTGCTTTTGTGCCTCTTTGCTTGTCCCGTGGGAGCTTGTTCACTACAATGAAGAATACAAGATATTGGCGAGGATACGTTACAACAAGTCAACACGAGAAATAACATATCTTGGACTATTTTACGCAAACAATTCCATGTTTAACCCTACCAGACCTGGGGGAGGGACATTCGCCACCCCTCCACCACCACCACCAACAAACTTTCGGCGCAATCTCCGGAACGACAAAAAATTGAGAGCTGACACTCCGTGAATTTGTAGTTTATCATATTGGGGTCATTTGAAGCGTTTTTGCATAACTTCTCGAGCAGAGGATCACGGGGAAAGTCACGGGTAATTTATCATGCATATTTTTTTAAAAGTTACATGAATAAAAGTTTCGCAACAATCCACAAAGAAAGGTATTTTTTGAAAATGACGTCACTGTGACGTCATCAAAACAGCCATCTTGGATTTTTAAACATTTTCCTGTACAGGTTGACGGAAATGTATAATGTGGTAAGTTGGATAAGAAAAATAGTTAGGGGAGGATGGGGGGGGGGGAGGGGGAGTGGCAAATTCGGCCCCACCCCCAGGCCTGGACAGGTCCTAAACATCTCAGGCCAGATAAGGTTTACACAGAATTTCTTCACATTTCTCGCATTCTTAGTAACGGCGGAAACTTTTAAACCGCGAAGTAAAGCTAGCAGTGTTAAAGAATAGTTCAGCTTCGATATTAAAGGAGTACTTACCTTATTTTATATATGTTCCTATTACAAAGGTTAGACTCTTAAAGAAATATAACCAACTATTTTACTATCGTTGAGGGCGACAACCCATTATTTTTATTACAATTTGTGAAGCCATGTTTCCGCTTTGAGGTTGACGTGAGCGCTGCCATGTTGCCTGTGGGATGACGTGATTGATGACGTCAGCATTCAGGACGTCGCGGCTAACGCTTGATCCAGGCACGTTCCAACTACGGACATTTGAATTACTTTGTGTCCGAGTTTTAATTCGAGGAAAAACCTGGCGCGGCGAATTTCACGGGGGTAATTGCTGAAAAGAAAGTGGTTCAGGTTATCTCTGCCAACTGAAGAATTTATTCCCCAATTTTTTCAACTATGACTTGCCAGATTCAATTTGCACAAAATTTGAAGCTGAGCGGTAAACTAAATGAGCACACTCTGCAATTTTCCAGTGATTTTAGTTGAACGACGATGTTTCTAGGTTTTTAAACATTTTCATGATTACATTTGAACTACTAAAATCAACTAGAACGTCAGTTGATTTACTGGGTTTCTTCTCGTGCGAATTATCGGCATGACCAACACGATCAACCTTAAATCTCCATGACGTTGTGACGTTTTTAGATGAGTATACACTCACTTCCGCTCATCTAAAAACGTCATGCAGTGGTGCAATGGCGGCGCCCAGTGCTCGCCGTGGCGAGCGACAAAACATTCAATATTTCTTTTATTTTGCATTCTACCAACATAAGGTTAATATGATATGGTTTGGAATACGATTGTTGATAAATACAGTCACATTCAAAAATAAGGTAAGTACTCCTTTAATCCGCGGTTTAAAGGTTTACTCGACGGTTTAAAAGTTTACTCTGTGGTTTAAACGGTGTAAACGTTTCCAAGAGTTTTGTTTGGTTTTCGTTGAAAAAAACCCGATAAATTCATTTATGACGACGTTACTAGAAATGAAGAAAGTGTAAAGAAAACATGTGATAAACTAAAATCTGTTTGTAGAAAATAGGCGAAAATCAAGAACATCCCCAAGAAATGCAGAAAATGTAATAACAAAATGTAAAAAACAAAATTATAAAAAATGTCTATGTCCCCTGTGTGTCACCCTAATTTTTGAATGTCCCCTATGAGCCACCCTTATTCAATCTTGGATTGAATAGGCAAATATACCCGGTGTTTGTCATGAATACACCATTAGTTTGCGAGCGCCTTAGGTTGAACTACCGGTAATGCATACATATTAACCATATATGAAGTCTACAAAATATATTAATTGCGGGTCACAAGGACTCACTTTTCGCATTTCTATGTAAATGGGTTATACCAAAAAAGAATAGTATCTCGCTCAAACAATCAAAGATAAAACTCAATATATTCACTTTCAATGATCAAAACAACGAAATTTTGTTGGCATACTGCTATACCTGATAATTCCTTTGAGCAGCTCGGCGTATGGAACGTTTTTCTTGCTGACTTTTCCCGGCGTCGTACTTGTCGATATTGTTGGCCAAATATCGCAGAATATAGGCAGGATCTAAGGATGCCATGGGTCTGATTGTGGACAGGTATATGTGGAGGTTAGCTTTTATACAATATAATCCATTAATTTCGCAGGTGTGACATATATGAATGCCGTAATCAGATGCAGTAGATGTCGTGGCAATTTTTATTTTTACTTTTTTGATGATACCAGATGCGCCCCTTTACGGTTAATGTGAAGACAAATTAAAAAAAAATTATGGTATCCCCCTAAGCAAATAAATGACCGGGTCCTACTTCAAGAACGGCGAGTCAGCTTGAAATGTCCGGAGAGATCGTTCACGATATCCCGCATTCGGAATATACGGACCGAATATGAAAAGATCCTGAGCATTATATTTGCATATCGTAAAATATTCTAATTTCGCCCTGACTATGTGAGGAGTCGTAAGTAGTACCAGCGGACAAGCGTGGTCATTTTAGAGTAACATTAATTATAACAATAATCGAGATCTCCGACATGACAATTTCCTCAATATTTACTGATGTCAGAAACGTGATATACATTTTCACTAGATATATCAATATCTTACGGTGGCTTGTTAGGGCCATGCATTGATTTTTGCAATTATCTGCCTTTTACTAGTTTTCAAGATTTCACTTTCGCGTTTTCTGTAATTT
The DNA here is from genome assembly GCA_036873755.1 of Hanleya hanleyi. Lineage (NCBI taxonomy): Eukaryota > Metazoa > Mollusca > Polyplacophora > Lepidopleurida > Hanleyidae > Hanleya > Hanleya hanleyi. Next base: position 81,494 of record JAVTVY010022193.1, read on the forward strand.
CTTGCCATTGACATCGATCCATTTCCGAGATATAAAGTTGTTTTCTGGTTTTAACAATTTCTTCTATCCATTTTCATGCGACTGCAAAAATCGAACAACCCATGTGAAAACACTAAAAATTAGCAAAAACATCGAAAAAGTATTTCAACCGCGGTGAAAAGTATTTCAACCGCGGTTGAAAGTATTTCAACCGCGGTGGAAATACTTTCAACCGCGGTTGAAATAGTTTCCACCGCGGTTGAAATACTTTCAACCGCGGTTGAAATACTTTTCACCGCGGTTGAAATACTTTCAACCACGGTTGAAATACTTTCAACCGCGGTTGAAATAGTTTCCACCACGGTTGAAATACTTTCCACCGCGGTTGAAATACTTTCCACCGCGGTTGAAATACTTTCCACCGCGGTTGAAATACTTTCCACCGCGGTTGAAATACTTTCAACCGCGGTTGAAATACTTTCAACCGCGGTGGAAATTACACGGCAGTTTCTGTGTTTTTTTTTTGCTATTTCTGATGTTTCACGCTATTTTCGAGGTTTTCGCTAATTTCCAGTGTTTCCATGTGGTCGTTTGAATTGTTCTTGTCTCTTGAAAATGAATTTCCAGCGTTTTCGTATGGAAATGGTTGCAGTACGTTGCAGTTTCTTGAGAATGAATAAAAAGATCAGGGATAAATTTTGAAAAATCGAAAATGAATCTAAGATGATGACAAGAAAAGAGAGAAAATGCGAAAGTGAAGTCTTGAAAATTAGAGAAAGGCAGAAAATTCGAAAGATCAATGCATGGCCCTAACAAGCCACCGTAATATCTCGTGTTTCTTTCTGATTTCGCAACATTCACAAAATCATATGCGTGCGAAAATTAACCCAGCGCGGATAGAAAGATTCATAGTACTTGTACACGGTGTTCTACGACATATTGAAGATGTACGGCGGCCCATATACGACATGCTATTTTTCCAGTTTGTATTATTGTTTTAGTTCTAGGTTTGCTTCTTTTGGTTTAGTTTTCACCCGGATGAAAACTTTCCAGTCACCTGAATGAAAAGGTTTTCACCTGGGTGGAAACGTTTACACCGGGGTCAGAAGATTTTCACCTGGGTGAAAACGTTTGCCCCCAGGTGAAAACCTTTTCACCCCGGTGAAAACCTTTTCACCCCGGTGAAAACCTTTGCACCTGGGTGGAAACTTAGGAAGAGTGAAAAAGGTCGAAAACTAAAGATCCCCCCCAACCCAAACTGAAAAAATATGTACAAAACTAAAATTAAGAGCATGTCGTATATGGGCCACCGTAAAGATGTATATTGACTTAAATGCATAAAAATAGTTTTTCTAATATATATATATACATAAAGGTAAAAAAAGAAGTTTGCTGGCGTGGAGCAGTAATATAAGAAAAATAACGAAAAAACCTTCTCAACTTTCTACATCATTATATTCCGACTGCAGTTTCGAACGTAATGTTCTTTTCAAGGAATATTGTTTTCAAATGACAGACTGGTATATATACAAATACAGGGCACAACGGTCGCTAGACGACGTGCCTGGCTTAAGCAAGCAGTGACTTGATAACATGCTGACATTAATAGAAACAGTTGGTCACAATAAACATGAAAAGAGAGATTAAAAGGGATAATTCAAACGAGTACAATACATGCAGTAAATAATAATCAAAATCAAACATAATTGGTCTGCGAAGCAGAGGTGGGTATTTTCAGGATATGACATGCTTCAACAGTTTGATAAATACGTATATGTATTGCATGAAATCTAATTTCACAAAGTTGTTAAACAAACAAAATAACAAATATTTTCAAGGTCTATGTGATCCGTTTAATTCGGAACCATACCTTTCTATAAACATCGTTTCTTTAACATCCAATAAGGCTTGATTCTCATTTAGTACTTTGTAAGAAGGGAAAACTTTAAAAGAAGGGGTCAAATGTATGGCACACTGTCTGATGTGTCGGCTGACAGGGAGATGACAATGGTTTTCATTATTAATCTGTTGCCTGTGAACAGTTAATCTAGATCTTAAATCTGTGGTTAGACCGATATACTGTTTTCCACAGCCCTGACAAATCAGTGCGTATACAACATATTTACTGTCACATGACATGTTGAATTTAACCTCAAAGACAGAATTTGTGTCATTGAATTTAACATGTTTAATGCTAGGTCCTTCTAGTATATGGATACATGCGCCACATATATATATATATATATATATATATATATATATATATATATATATATATATAACAAAGATGCGACGGTATAACTTTACAAGACGAACTAAAGCTGTACATGAGAAATGCAGAAAATCAAACATTTTCAACTGACCCCGACTAAGATCGAACCAACAATCTTACCTTCTGCTGTACTGTCCACCGTCTACGCGTTTATCCACTGCACCACCGATTTGCTGGCCGAACCTCTGTTCAGAATTTCTAGTCTTTACTATTCCTTTAGTTTCATATACAGGTCAACCGGACTCTGTGGAATGCCGGACTTTGAGGACTTCCATAGCTGTGGAAGCGCCCATAGTCCGCCAGATGCCATGGTCCGGGCCCTATATATATGAGAAGGGACATTCCTGTCTAGATTTTCTTAATGTATTACTTTTATTTTATAATACAGTCTGGTCTGGCATGCGTCTTCCTGCGGCGTGGGGGAGAGCCATAGTTATACCGGTTCCTAAGCCTGGTAAGGACTCCTCTCTCCCCACGTCGTACAGGCCCATTGCTTTAACTTCAAATTTATGTAAAGTTATGGAAAAAATGATCAATGCTCGCCTTCTATGGTTTTTAGATAAAAATAATATTTTATCCTCTATACAGAGTGGATTCCGCCGGAACCGGAGTACAACAGACCATGTTGTTACTTTAGAAGATTCTATTCATAAGTCATTATTAAATAAGGAATACTTTTTATCCGTTTTCTTAGATATAGAGAAAGCTTATGATATGGTGTGGAGACGTGGTCTTTTAATTAAAATGCATGGTATGGGGATTTCGGGCAAGATGTTGGGATGGGTCAAGAGCTTTTTATCCAACCGTTTTATTCGTGTACGCATTGGTCGTGAGTTATCTCGCTTGGTTTTAGTGGAGAATGGTACGCCCCAGGGCAGTGTTATATCTCCCACGCTTTTTAATATTGCAATCAATGACCTACCATCTGCCCTTAATCCCAAAATAAATTGCTCATTATTTGCCGATGACAAGGCTATATGGTTTAAATGCCGTAATTTTAGTACTGCTAAGAAATATATTCAACTGGCTTTAAATGATATTAAGAAATGGAGTCTGATGTGGGGGTTCAAGTTTTCCTCTGTCAAAACTGAGGCTGTTGTTTTTACCAAACGTATTGTCCGAGGTCAAATTGATCTTCTTTTAAATAACACTGCTGTCAAAGTATCGAACTCATTTAAGTATCTTGGCGTTATATTTGATAAACGTTTAACTTGGCAACAACATATAACATCTGTTGTTGACAAGTGTCACAAAGTTTTAAATTTAATGCGTTCTGTGTCTGGGAAATCCTGGGGAGCTGATCGTACATCACTTTTACTTCTATATCGAGCTCTTATACGCTCTCGTCTAGATTATTGTTGTGAGGCATATGATTCCGCATGCGCCACTCTGAAAGGCAAATTAGACTCTGTCCAGTGCTCGGCACTTCGTATATGTACAGGGGCGCTCAGAACAACACCACTGAATGTTTTACAAGTTATGAGTAATGAGTGGCCCCTGTATATTAGACGGCGCATGCGGACTCTTAAATACTCCCTGAAATTAAAATCTTCTAAAAACAACTCTGCAATATCTGTTTTTAACCCCACTAAATATGATCGATATTACATTGATAATACAAGACACCCAGAACCATTTAGCATAAGATCATCTTTTATAAATAATACACTTGATACTAATGACCTAGATATACAGCAAAATATTACAACTGCATTTCCCCCATGGCAATTAAAATGCCCCAGTATTTGTCTTGATTTACATCATAGAATTAAGAAATCTGACCCCCCACATCAGATTGAAGCAATTGCAAAAGAATATATTTTCTATAATTGGACTCAGTATCTACAGATTTTTACCGATGGATCGAAGTGCCCAGAGTCTGGGAAAACTGGATCATCTTTTACCATACCCGAGATTAATTATAATAAGTTTTATCGTGTATCTGACCACGTCTCTGTTTTTAAAACTGAACTCTTGGCTATTTTATTATCACTTCGTTTTTTATCTGAATTTAGACCAGCTCGAGCTGTTATTTTTACTGACTCACTTAGCTCTCTCCAAGCAATGATACATTTTATTTGGAATAAATCCTGTCCGGTTTTGTTTGAAATTTTACACGAATATATAACGCTATTCCACCAAGGCATTAATGTATCATTTGCTTGGATTCCGTCTCATGTGGGTATACCGGGGAATGAACAGGCAGATACGCTTGCTAAACAAGCCTTAAATTTGGCAAATATTACATCTCCTCTCAAGCTATCTGTACCTGAGGTAATATCAATGCTAAAACCTCGGTTTATCCGCATGTGGCAAGACGACTGGGACACCTCTAATAAGGGACGATTTTATTATTCTTTTAATCCTTCCGTTACTTTGTCTCATGATTTCACTTTATCGTGCCGACGATCGGAAGTTTTATTTTTAAGAACGCAGTCTGGTCATCTACCCACGAATGCATATTTACATAGGTTTAATCTCCATGAGACGGGTTTATGTGATGAATGTTTAGTCGAGGATAATATTCCCCATTTATTGTTTTACTGTTCCCGCTATGATAATGAGCGTTTTAGATTTTATGATCATCTTTTACAGGCAGGTGTTTTTAACCCGTCCATGGAGACTGTTTTTAAACCAGCTAGAAACCGTGGTAAGGTGTACCAGGCTGTCGCCAATTTTGTTGGCGGCTGTCGCCGATTTTAATTAATGATCTAATCTGCATGTAATGTGAATTTAATACGTGTTGCATGTGTCTCAGCGTCTTGGCTAATGTGATGTCAGCTTTTATTTTGTATAACTTTATCTACCGTCTGTGATAAGCATGTGAATTATATTTAATCCTTGTATTGATTTTATTGCATGTGTTTGCATGTGTTTTTTTTATTTAATAATCTGTGATATGCATGTGTTAACTTTTCAGTCATTATACATTTTAAATTAAATTAATCTAGGAATGAAATTTTATTTAATGTTGTGCCCATCTATATTTTCTGATTATATTGGTCACTATAATAGTACATGCATATATTTGTAAATTTGATAGACAGGAGTTTACATCAAATTTCGCTTTTATTGCTAAACACTGTTTTAAATAATGTCTTGCTTGTTCTGGTTGGACATCGGTGTCGGAGGATCGGTGTCTGAAGATATTCCGGTGTTCACCAGAATGAGTATGGATATTTCATCAAATTGTCCAATATACATTTTCTTATTTATGCTTAAGGGTGGGGAGGGGGGGGGAACAATTTTGTTTTAAATAATGTCTTTGCTCGTTCCGGTTGGACATTACTGTCTGATGATACCACGAGGTCATCGGACACGGTCTTGACCGGAATGAGTAGAGATGTTATGTTATGTTACATCTTTTTTAACAAGCGCACAAATACTCTTGTCTAAAATAATATGAATTTATTATTAATTAAACATAAAATATGCATGTGCTGTTTGGGCCTTTATAATTCAGTTATATATATATGATAAATAGGGTCGTTATTTAATATATGCATGCTGGTTGTTTTTATGTTATCTTTTAAAGTTTAAACTAGTACCCTTCCTTCTTACAAAATAACGCCTCTGGAGCCCCAGTTTACATGTTTATATGTCCCATTGAGTATCTTAAAAACACAGTATTTCTTTTGAAATCAAACGTGGAGTATTTGTTTTTTATGGTCAAGTAAAGTTTTAATTGTGTTTTTTTTTAAAAAAGCAACCTCAATGGTATGGCCTACATCATCCAACTTAGGATGGGAGGCCACAAATTCAAAATCTGTCTGTCTGCCTGTCTAGATTTCAGTGACCCGGACACCAACGATATCAGGACCCTGGTTTCTGCTGATAGGGGGACAACTGTTTCCGAGGGAGGACTTTCGTATCTGGATCTGGGTGTCCCTGGACCCTCATATCTGGCGGACCACGATTGCTTCCACACCGGCATTGAATATCACTTGCAATATCTTCAGAAATATATTCAGCCTACCATAGCAAACAGTGATCAAATGCTTTATTTCAGGAACTTTAACAGTTACAGCGATTTCTTTAATGAATATGAAACACAAATACCTTTCTGATCGCATATTCAGTAATTACGATTTCACAAGCTGCAAAAATTTCAAAATAAAGCCCGTATTAACTGGTTGATTGGTAGCTGGAAATTTGATATTTTTATATAAAAAAAAGATACCGAAAATAGAATTTCATGTCAATAAGCGATTTGTTTGATATGCGAAATATGTGTGAACTTAAAACTTGTTAGCTTAAAACAAGACAAAGGATTAAAAAGCACCAAGCATATATGAGCCACAAAAGGGAAGTAATGGGAAAATGCATAGAAACTCAATAGTCCGAGCTTCTCCTGATCGTTCGTCCAGACTACAGTTAATTTTACTGTAGATTGTCAGACGATCTATCAGATATTAACCGTCGAAGGGTTTGATGAAGCTCCAACTAAGAAACGACAAGTGTTCAAACTTGTTTTGCTCATGGATGCAGTAGGTTATTACAGGTATTATTAGTATCAAATCACGAACAAGTCCATTAATACATATGTTGTTGAGACAATAGTAGTATAGAAAAGACCGATTTCCTAGCAATGTTGATGGGAGGGAAGAGCGAGAGAGGTCACGTTCGGGTCAAAGGTCACTTCCGGGTCAACATCACTTCCAGTTCAAAGGTTAAATCCGGTGCGAGGTCACTTTCGGTCATGTGATAAGTGATGTGGATGCAAACAAGGATTTCCAGGAAAATGTGGAAAGCCCCAGTCAAGTGAGTCTAGATGGGCCCTACGTGATCCTATTATAGAATGGAGGGTCTCTTATTGAAGGGCTCGGGGAGTAGACGATGAAGTGACGTCACGGTGCGCATGTTGAGATGGGGGCCATACCTGGTCCAAATCGGCCCCGCAAGCTGTCATATTGAAGCCACCGTTGAATAGACAACGATGGGTATGTTTTGGACTGAATAGTAGTAGTGGCGAGGCGTAGTGGTGAAAGAGAGCATTTTTGGATGTGCGCAAGTGCGTATGTTCGTGCGATTCCGGGACCGTTCGTGGTCTACATGGGCCGTGCAATGTGTCGTACTGAGAGTAGATTACTATCTGGTTTGGAATGGAAGTGAAGTAATGCTACGTATGCGCAGTCGAGGAGTAGCAGCGTAAGAGAGCAGCATAGGTGTGCACAGGGCGTGTTTCAGTGATTTACTGAATCTTGAAGCACTCGGGGAGTAGACTACGACTGGGATGGTTTGGACTGGAACGAGCCTCATGTTGTGTATGCACAGCCAAGGAGTTAGGGGTCCACAGGGGCGTGTTTGAGTGATTTAGGGAATTTGACATCAGGCGGCATCATCATCACCACCAGTCTCAACTTTAGCACATATTGGCATGAAATAATTTGCATTTCACATCTATGTCAATGCTATAATCTGGTTTGTCAACTTTCTCTACCATCGTGTAAGCCGTTTCAGTCTGGCAATAACGTACTGTTATCTATCGGTAACAATATAATAACGACTTGAACCCCAGTATCTAGCCTTCGGTATTAGATACCGAACATGTTTTATTACATCTACCCAAACTGCTCATAGTGATTACAGAAGCACTCCACGGGTTTATTGTCTTTAATCCTGACATGGCAAGTGAGTTTTTTTTATCTATGACCCGATCACTCCCATAAAGCCTACGTGGTCTCACTGTAGTTCCAATGCTCTACGACCGTCGTTAAGTCTTTTGCAGAGTAACGTGAATTAGATTTACATCCATTACACTGAAATAGACGTATTTCGAAACCAATACAAGTACAATCATGACAAACTTTGGGTGTTACAGATACATGACACTATCTCGAATAAGAGGCTGACCTCAGTGGCCTGGGCTAATATCGCGCCGCTTTCAAAACATTAGAGGGCGATTGTTTACTGGGATAGAGTACGCCAGCTTGCGCCTGCGTATCAGTTCAATGACCAGATTGATATCTCCCGGTA